>JAAAKG020030546.1:0-16266 GCA_010014905.2 Druon quercuslanigerum
TTACAGCAATGTTCGGCTAGCTTAACGTTAAGCTAACGCAAACATTATTTTTTACAAAAAATAATAGAGCCCTAAATACGTCATTTTACTTTTGTAAGGTTAATTTTATAGAAAAAATTCAATCAAAAATAATTTTCTAATTAGTGTTATTTCTTATTTTTAGTTTTTTCGTGTCTTCTTAACCCCTAAATAGGGACAATTTTTTGAAATTTAAAAAAAGGAAAAGCATTGCTAACTTTGGATTTTAATGAGGAGTAATTTGATACATGTAAGATATTTTTATATTTTTTCCCAAGGTCGCTATCGAGGTCCAAAAAATAGGCGAAAAAACAGCCTATTTTGGCTTCACTCTTTTCCACTAAGATTTATTTATACAAATAAATGACGAATTTTTCTCGAAATCCATAGATTTTTAAACAAAAAAAAATTAAATTTTTAACCAAAAATTTAATACTTAAATTTCTAATGAAAAATATTAATAAACAATCAAAGAGAAGCAGGTACATTTAAAATAATGGAATATTTCATTGAAATAGTTACATTTTAAGTTAAAAAAGATAAATTTTTCATCAAAAGATTAAATCATACGAAAACACATGATTTTTCTTTAAAAAATCAGATTTTAAACTATAAAATATTAATTTTCGACATCAAAAAAATTGATTTTAAAATTAATATTTAAATTTTCAAACAAAGCGATACATTTTTGTCTAAAATTATAAATCATTAACTGGAATAGTTAAATTTTAAACAAAAAGTTAAAAAAGTAATAATTTTTCACAACAAAAATCTTAACAAAATATCTCATTTATCAGCGAAGAAGATGAATTTAAAATAAAAAATCATAAATCCTTAACACAAAAAATTAAGTTTAAATGAAAGAGTTCAACTTTAAACAATATAATAAAATCTGTATACTAAAAAAGATTAATTGTAAGCGAAAAATTTAGCATTTGATATTTTAACCGAAAAAGATTATACACTGTTATATCAATTCAATAATAATAATAATGATAATAATAATAATAAAATAAATTATAATTATACATATAAATATAATTAAATATAAAATTATTATTTATTAATATATAATAAAAATTAATATATTAAATTAATTTTAATATATATGAACTGTATATAATTATTATTAATAAATTGATAATAATATAAATAATAATAATTATTGCAAGGAAAGTGTCTATTTATTATGCAAAATGTAATTTGTAGATTTTTAAAAATTTTGAAAATAAAGAAGCTTTTTAAGAATATCAAAACGTGTCTAGATAAAAAGAAAATGTCTTAAAATTTATGGGAAAATTAAAACTGATTATTTTTAAAAGTAAATTTTAACGTGACATTGATGAAGATTTCAAAAGATTTTAAATCGATTTCGAACATTTCGAGAAAAAATGTGATTAGGATTAAGAGACATTTCGAAATTTTACAAAGGTACAATATTTATGTCAAATTTGAAAATATTTTAAAAAAGCTTATGAGAATGGACTTTTTTAATATTTGAAAATAAAATTATTGAAAGTTTTTAAGGATATTTAAAAAGACTTTAAATTATTAAGAAAAAAAAAACAATTTTCAACAGAAGAGTTAAGCTTTAAAACAAATAATAAAATTGTTTAAAAAAAAAGATAAATTGCGTACGAAATGAATAAATTAATTGAAAAAAAATTTTTAAACCTTTTAAATTTTTCACAATATAATTATGAAAATTATCAACAAGAATTTAGAAGATTTTCAGGAATATAATTTCAATTTAGCAGAACTTTTTTACAGTTTCAGGAGACATTAGATTTATTCAAAAATAAAGTAAAAAGTTTTAGAAAATTTTCATAAGTAATCCCAATTTTGAAACGAATTTAAATCTGATAAAATACAATGTAGATTCTCACAGATTTCAAAATACAATGTTGAAGTTTTTTCAAGCTTCTGAAAAGTTACAAGGTAATAAAAAAATTCTTAATGTTTAAAAATTAATTTTAGGAAAATATTCTAAAATACTTTCAAACAATACAAAAGAACGTAGATCAAAAAGTGTTTTTAAAAAGTCTGGAAAATTTCAAGACACTTTTAGAAATAACTAAATTCATTTTTAAAGATATTCAAGAATCGTTGAAGTTTTAAGAAGATTAAAATTATTTTGTAACTCTGAAAAAATTACAAACTGCGTTTAAATTTTATCCAAGGTTTAAAAAACTCTCTATATCATTTTAACTTAATTTTTTTCTTAAATTTGATTAATTCCTTGCAACATAACAAAATATTTGTTTCGAAATTTTCAGGATACTGTTTCGTCATATCTGAAATCTTCAAAAATCTTTTTAAATCTTTTAACGAAAATTATGCATACATTTTTTATAAATAAATAAACAAGAGACCTTTAAAAATAAATAGTTATTATATGTTTTTATTTTGTATTTAAAATTATTTTCGCTATCAAAAAATAGTTTGCTGAAATTTTTCGTTTTGTTTGAAAATTCATCTTTCTGAAATGCAAATTCATTTCTCTTGGTAAAAATTTCATCCGTTTCAAGTAAAATTTTAAGTTTTTGATCTCAAATATAATTATTTTCGGAATGATTGCTTAACTTTTAAGATCAGGCTTTTTGGATAAATTTAAATCGTTTTTATTTCAAATTAAAAATGTTTTTCATTTTAATGATCAACTATGCAAAAATGTATAAAATATTCTCTATTTTCTTCAAAACGTCTAAAATCCTAATTATCTTTTAAACTTACTTGAATTTTTTTTACAATTTGGTAATTTTTTGTACAATAAGAAAAGTTCTCAAAAATTTTGTGAATAATGTTTGGATAAATAGGAAATATTCCATTTTTTTTAATTTTTTTACGAAATCTATAATTTTCTTCTGCCTTCATTGAAAAATATTTGTTGCTAGAAAATTTAATTATTTTGGTACAAAATTCAAGTCTGCGGTCAAAAATGTAAAAATTTCGTTGAAAATGCATGAAAATTGTTGGAAATTTATTCTTTGAGAATAAAATGAATTTTCTTGGTTGAATTTCTTCTGCTGAAATTCATAAATGCAAATATTTTTTCATTGAAATTTTAATTGGTACATTTTTCTTAGAAAATCATTTTTCTAAATAAAAAATTCAGCTATCTGTTTGAAAATATAATGTTACCTTAAAATGCTCATTTCACATATTCAAAATCTTCGAAAATGCTTTGAATTTTTATTCAAAATAGTAAGAAAATTATACTTGTATAATCCTCAAATCAAATCTTAAAAACAAATGTAAAATTAGAACAAGTTAAATGGCAATCAGGAACAAAAATTGTTTATTAAATTAAAAACTAAATATTTTTTCAGAAATTAACTGTTGCGTAGTTAATGAACTTTATAAATGCAAACTTTGATATATTCATTCTGTCCAATTGAATATTGTTATTTTGTATGTATTGTTATGATAACTTTCAAACTTTTAATTTGATTAATAATCAATCTGCGAATTGGTAATTGGCGAACGTTCCGTTAATCAATTCATTGCATTTTCGCGTTGGATAAAAATTCAATTAGACCAACGATACACTGGTCATATCAGTACAGGACATTAGTTCAGATAAACTGCTCGACGCCATTTGAATCTACCATTGTTTTCTGGTGTTTTATAATTAAATTTACAATTGCTGATAAAAAAAAGTGATAAAAATGGAATTATTATTACTGACACTAACCTTTGCATTTTCATCAGCTCTGGGACTTACTTTAGATAAGAAGGCTCTCGATGAACTGGTAATTATATTTAGCACTAAGAAATTAATAATCATTTCATTAAAATAATTGACAAAAAGTAAAACAATACTGATAAATAATTTCTAAACAAACTCGTAAGATAGTGAATTATAAAACAAAATATATGAAATGATTGTTTTAATATGATTTACAGTCTGCGGAGGATCAGACTCTGGTTAAGAACGAAGTAAACAATTTTTTGGACTCAACAGGTAAACAAATTGCCGGTGGCTTAAAATTAAGAAATTTTGGTGATGACAGGAGAGTTGATTCAAAGCTACAAAAAATTAAAACGAGACCAGTTGTTGCAGCAGTTTCTCATTGCCATGCTCAACAATGGCCAATAAAAAATCCTGCTTATTGTGCCTTAATAACCTGGATGAAGTGGGCGATCGAAACAATGAAACTTGTGTGCGAAAAAGGCTTGCATCTTCTCAGAATTCACGGTTCTTTAAATTTATGATTTCGGCTAAATTAAAAAATTATTTTTAAGCAAAAGAATTTTTAATTTAAGTAATTTGAATAATTAATATATCTTACTTCTCTTTTCTGGTGATAGGCATACAAAATGTTTTAAATGATATTGTACTTTAAATGGAGAAAAATTTGGAATAAGAATTTTGAGTTATTATGCTGCCACCTATAATAAATTTAAATTTAATAATGTCCTTAGCATAGAAAATTTCTTTATTCATAAATCCGCAGGACATTATCGTGCTTCTGAAGAAAAAAGTCCACTTAATTGCCCGAAGGGAAAGTAATACTGAGGACAAAGTAAAAACGCTCCATGTTCTTAATGAAATATAAAATTAACTGAAGCTATGCTTCTGGCTTAATTATTCTTTGCACGCTTGGGGAGTTAACGATGCATGAAAAATGTCCAATTGATGGCTTTTATGAGTCACCGTATTTTTCTAATTAATTTTGATCATTATATAATAGTTTTCATGCAATATAAAAAAGCGCGCTGCGTGCGCGATTTTTTTTTTTGATTCTCTCGATTTTCAAATTTAAAAATAAATTTATTATCAGAAAATTATTGCATTTTATTGAACCTGCATATTGTATAAAAGTCTCAGAGACTAGACTTGTAAATTCTTACGTATTTTAGGTCGCTGAATCGAAATCCAAAGTAAAAACGCCACAGTAAGCTCTTGTTTTTTTCTTACATAAAAAATACTTTTTTTGCACATTTCACAGCCCTGTAAAAAAATAAAAAAATTTTTTCGCCGGACTAATTTGGTCAATTTTTACGTATTTTAAGTCGCTGAATCCGCATCCGAAATTATCTTGTTTTATTTCTAACTTCAAGAAATGTTTTTTGTACGATTTTGAGGTTAAGAAGAAAAAATGAGTTAAACTTGGAATTTTAACTTCTGATTCGGAATCAGCGACCTAGAATACATAAGAGTTGACAAGTCTGTCCAACATTAAGTCCTAATTTTTTTCATTTGTTAAATATACATAAAAAGTGTTTTTGAAGTTCAGAAATTCTTATGTCAGAGAGAAAATAAAATCTAAATTCAGAATTACGACTTTCGATGCGGATTTAGTGACATAAAATACGTTAGAATTGACTAGTCTTGTACGTCAAAACTCCTACTTATTTTTACGACTGTGGCATTTTGACTGTGGTTTCTTAAGGTCAGAGAAAGGGAAAGGTTTAACCTAATTATTCTGAATGCACATTCGGATCAAGTGGCTCTAATTACAAGTTTAAGTCGCTGAATCTTCATCCGAAACTAAATCTTCCTCTATTCCTAACCTCAAGAAACACATTTTATTTTAGGGAGAAAACAAGATCTAACTTCAGAATTACGACTTTCAATGCGGATTCAGTAACATAAAATACGTTAGAATTAACTAGTCTTGCATGTATGAAAAAAGGGTTTCTTTTGTCAGGAAAAGGACAAGAGTTAACTTAAGTATTCTGAATGCGAATTCGGATCAAGTGACTCAAGTGACGAGATTAAGTCGCTGAATCTGCATCCGAAATTAACTCCTACTCTATTCCTAACTTTAAGAAAGACTTGTTTGTAATTTTTTATGGTAGGAAGGAAACAGGCGTAAGAATTGGAATTCCAACTTTAGATTAAGTATCAGTAACCTGATGTACACAAGAGTTTACTATTCGAATCAATTGGAACTTCTCCTTTTTTTGTAAAGTCGTAAAATATACGAAAAAAGTGTTTTTGAAATTAAAAAATTCTCATTTCAAGATCAGGGAAAGGACAAAAGTTAACTTCAGTGTTTTTACATGGAATTCAGATCCAGTGACTCAAATTACGCTGGAATTTAATAGTCTGGTCCGCTAGCTCTTTTATTTTAGGGGGGCGGGCTATGACCCAAAATACGGAAAATTTAACTAGTCTGGTCCATCATAACTCCTATTCTTTTGAGGTGCTGTGACATGTACGATAAAAGTCGTTTTTGAGTTCAAGATAAAAAGACCTGCTTACTTCGGTACTCAGCTTTTAAATTCGGATTGAGCGACCTACAATACCTAGGTTTTGATATTTTTAACAATTTTAATTTTAATTAAAATTTTAATTAATTTAAATTTTAATTGACTAGTCTAGTCGGTCAAAATCCCTATTTTTTATGGGCTGCGAAATGTTCGAAAAAAGTGTGTTTGTCTTTTAGATAGTAAGAGGGAAAAAGTGTTAGCATTATCATTCTAACTTCGGATTTGGATCAAGTGACCTAAATTGCATAATGATTAACTATTATGGTCCGCCGAAACTCCTACTGTTTTGTCGGTCTGTGAAATCAACGAAAAAAAATAGTTTTTTTCATGTTGAGAAGAAAACAGGAGTTAACTTTGGAATTGCGACTTCAGATTCAGCGACTCAAAATGTGAAAGTAGTGCCCGTTATGGCGCGCCGAAACTTCTACTTCTTTCTTTGATGATGTGAAATGCAAAAGTTTTTTTTTGTTGTTAGGATAAAAACAAGAGCTTCCTTCGTCATTTCCCCTTGGATTTCTGATTCAGCGACCCAATTTTTTTTACAGCAGAATCAGACACATAGTATTATTGTAAATAATAATAAATTCTTTAAGCAATGATTTCGGTTATATTTTTGTGTTTTTACCTCGATCAATTCGAAGAAATTTGAAAAGAAGTTGAGGAATTCGGAAAACATTGCACTTTCTAATTCATTTGGAAGAGAAAATTGTTATGTTAATGATAATTTTATTCATAAGAAATAATTTTTTTGTATCAAAATAAATAATAAAAATCAGAATCATTACATTATTATAAATAATTGTGAATTATTTAAGCAATTCGGAAAAAACAACAACTTTCTAACTCGATTCTCATTGAAAAATAGTAATTTGAATTCTAAAGCCAATTTTGAAGAGAATGTTTGTGTTTCAACTGGATTCACCTAATATTGATGATCCCGAATAAAATGTACAAAAATGTGTCTTTCACGTAGAATCTGTGTTTTTTTCGGAGATGGTAACAAACGATCAGTGAACATATTTTTCAACAATTTAGTGGTAAGAGAACCCGACTGGCAATTGGTAGACCTGTGGTTCGATTCCCAGCGGAGTAAAAGAGATGATCTTTTTCTAGAAAAAATTTAATTATTTTTTTTTATTTATAGCTCCTTCTAGTCTGAAACGAAGTTAAAGATTTTCTATTTTTTAAGGAGTAACTTAGATCGATATTTTTTTTTTCATGCTTTGTGAAAGATATCTCCACTAATCGGTTGTTTCCATATTAAACTGACTTCTATTAAAAACATAACACCTTGCAAAAGACAGCGTATTTCTTAAAAAATATTCTTCTTTTGATTTCTCCAGCAGTTATTAAAACTAAGTTTATCTAATGAAAATGGTCAAATTATGCATTTGTTTATTACATTTTTGACAACCATTACTAATTGTTTAGTATTTATAAAAAAACTATAAAAAGCTTCTGGCAAGAAATTAGGAATTTATTTATTTAAAAAAACAAAATCTACATGTTAAAAAATAGTAAAAAAAATTGATTTGTTTAAATGAATAGAAACTATGATTTTTATAAGCAAGTATCATATAAAGAGGTATATTTAACATATCTGAAGTTGATTGAAAAAATCATATTACTGAAAAATGACGATTTTATGGATTTGTTAAAGAATTTTGCATAAACAAATAACAGTAATTATCTGAAATCAAAGAATGGCACAACAAATATATAAGCAAGATATTTCTTGCCCTTTCTGCTGAACAAAAAGAAATAAATCTGTTTGAAAATAAGGAATCTATGCATTTATGCATTTATGCAAACATTTTTTTTAAATATCTGATACTGTTGGAAATCATCAAGACAAGTTTCCCCACTAATTCTATGTGCTTTCGTGTAAATCAGATAAGTTTCCACAAAATAGGATATTCGAAATTTTTAAATATGAATACTCAATGTTAAATAAACAAAATTAAACAAA
Source organism: Druon quercuslanigerum (assembly GCA_010014905.2). Taxonomy (NCBI): domain Eukaryota; kingdom Metazoa; phylum Arthropoda; class Insecta; order Hymenoptera; family Cynipidae; genus Druon; species Druon quercuslanigerum. The sequence goes on from JAAAKG020030546.1 coordinate 8,207, forward strand.
TTTTTTTCAAATATGCCTCCACAACTTTTTTGGAAAATTCAGTTTATTTAGTCAATGGACACTAATTTACGTAAAGTTGTCCAAATATGAAGTCGGAATTTTAAAATTTTGTACAATTAAATTTATATTACTCAAAAAGCACTTAAAAAAGATACTAAAATTTTTGCTAATTAAAAACACTTTTTTAGTTATACTTTTTGTATGCAGAAAACTTTTCTAGTACTTATTTTCCCAGGTTGATTTTAATTAATTAAAGCTGTTCTTTCGGTACCTTACTTTAAGTTTATTTTTTATTAATATCAGTTTTTCAGTATAACATTATTGCACACAGCTAAAAAATTACAAGTATATTTGTTATAGTTGTAATTCACTTGAAATATTGAAGTAACGTTAAAAATAAAAAAATGATGTTGATACAAGCAGCATAAAGTTATTAAATCCTATCTGAATCTAAATGTGTCTGTCAAATAAAAATAGGAATTTTTTAAGTTTTACTACAATTTTACAAATAATTTTCGTCGAGCGCTTCGCTGGCAATTTTGAGCGCACCTAGGGCGCGCACCTGATAGATCTCGCGCTTCACGCTCGATTAGGCATTCACCTCGCGCTACGCGCTCGGACACATTTACCTCACGCTTTACATGCTAGTAGCTAATCTCTTAGTAAGCTTCATTGTTATGACATGCTTCTAGTTCAATTACATCAGTTTTACATAAAAAGAAGAACTAATTTACTTTAGGTTCTTATAAACTTTAAGGAACACATTCTCCTCAAGACACTCGCACTCCACGCTCGTTTCTGTTCATCGTATAATAGAAACCCAAAAGGTTGAGCGCGCTTTGCGTTCCGTGTTATATGTTTATGTTCTTTATATACAAATCACTGAATTTGTATTTGATTTCAAATGAAGAAGAAAATTCCTTCACTTCAGCGCATATTTCTGTACCTTGATAATAAATTATACAAGCAGAAAGATTCTTTCCAACTATCTGAAGAAGGGGGAAAATAGTATATAAATCGTTTTTCAAACATATACATATAATAAATTTGCAAATAATTATTAAAGTAATTTAATATTATAATTAATATTATATTAACTTTGCAGAATAATTCAAAATATCCTTATATTAAATTCTTTACCTCGGCCCGGGACTGCTTATTCAGATATTGCAAAATAAAGTACAAATTTTGTCCATCAACATGAGTTTATCATTTATTCTTTATTTTTCACTAATATTTTTTCGCAGCTACCCTGAGAAATGTATTATTTCAAAAAGTGGCCCATAAGAAATTTGTAGATCTTTTTTGATTGCACAATTTTTGTCCAATCATCATTTTTCGTATCTTGTATAGTTTGTCCGTACAATGGAATTTTTAATTTTTCATTATTTTTTGTGCAATAAAAATATAAATTTTCGATTGAAAGAAAAAAATGCAATAAGTCGTTATGACAATCTTGTAGAGTGTGTAAAGAAACCCATTTTTCTTGTATAGACTTTTCTTCTTATTTTGCATTGTTTAACTGATAATGCTAATTTTCGTTTCTTTTTTTGGATTTTGAAATTGCTATAGCTCTGAACATTTTTTTTCTTAATAATGTCAAAAAGTTATTTTTAACGAATTTGTAGATCTTTTTGGCTGCACAATTTTCGTTTTTATATCTTTCTTCGTATCTTGCATAGTTTGACCGCAAAATGGAATATTTTATATGTTATTATTTTTCCTGTAATTAAAATTTGAGTTTTCGATTTTTCGAAGACGTTTAAATAGTTATTATGATAATCTTGTAGGGCTTTCAAAAACGAACGTTTTTCCCCTCCTAATTTTTTTGATATCATGCGTTGTTTGGCTTAAAATGTTCATTTTCGTTTGTTTTTTTGGATTTTGAAACTTCTATAACTCCGGTAACTTTTTTTTATCGAAAAAAGTCATTGTAATAAATTGTTATTCTTTTCGAGTGCGAATAATAACTGTACATAGAATTTTCAAATATTGAAAAAAGTGGTCTCAAAAATTTTCAAAATGAGCCTACTTTTTGAATTTTTATCCAAAATGGCTAACTAACGAACTTGACCTTTAATTGGAGACACTAAAAGTGTATGCCAAAGGCCAATCCAATCTTTAGATTTTTTCGAAAGTTATCGTCCTCTCAGCCAGACATACATACATGACATTTGAAAAAACCGTGAGGGTCAAATTTTACACAAATCTCATAGCTTCTCTAGATGAGAATGTAAAAATAAAATTTGATACTAAGACACAAAATAATTTAATAAAAATGTTTTAGTATTTATTCAAAGTATATAGTATATTGTTGGAAGGGACAAATATACTCGTAAAGTGCCTAAATAATATTTTAGTAATCAATTATAATCATTCAGGTACTAAATTTCACCTGTGAAAAGTACCAGAAAAGTGTTTTGCATACAAAAATTATAATTAAAAAAATATATTTTTTAATTATCGAAAGTTTTGTACCTTTTTGTGAGTTTTTTAAGGGATATAAGGTAAGCGTTCCACTAATCGTGGCCTTAGCCCCAATATTCGTGATGCCAAGTTTCTTTCTTTTTATTTCATTTGAATGATCGTAATTTTTATTTGTTATGAAAAAATGCTAAAAATAAGTGGATTATATCGTTTAATGTTGCTTTCAACATACTTTTTTAACATTAAATTCAAATTATAACCTAGTTTCGTGATTACTGGGATCGTACCGATTACTGGGTCATTTATCTTAAATTTAATAGAACGATATTTTGAAACGTTGACTGCAGGTTTGAAAAGATAATATTTCCGATTTTTATTAATTTTACTTACTAAAAATCAATCTAATATAAAAAGACTTAAATAAGTTAGAAATTCTTAAATAATGAAAAAGTTACTTTTTAGTGCCATTTCGAAAACAAAATAGCTAGAATTTCGAATTAAATAGCTACTTAGTCTGCAAATCGTTTAGAGAAAAGTAAAATAGTAAATAGTAGTGAAAAGTAATAAAAAAAGTAAGTCTTTTGAGAAACTTTTTTTTCTGCTTGACGTACATGTATCAAAAAATTTAAAATTATCGTGTCGAGTACCACTATCTAATCTCTACATAACAATAGATTAATAACAAAGGCGAACATGGTTTTTTTGTTGGAAAGTGGATGGTCATTTCTAAAGTAATTTTTTACGCAGAATCCGAATCCGGTGTCAAAATTGGCCTATTACGTCAGAATTTTAAGATACTTGAGGTCATGTACCCAAAAAGGTGTTTTTTGCTACTTTTGAGGTTTTGCACAGATGACACCAAATTTTTTGGCTTTTTTTCTTTAGTTGTGTCATATAGTACTGATCTTCCTCTTTAATTTGAGAGCCGCAGAGTTAAATTATTATTTTTCTTCACCAAGTTACCCCAATTTGAAATTACGAGATATGACCCATTATGTCTTGAGCATTTGATTTAAATACCTTCAGGTAGAGGTTTTCTACTGAGTGTTTTCTCTTGAACCCTCAAGTACAAAGGTCGTAGCAGGATAAGCATGTTCCGGGTGCCCCCGCTTGGATGTAATCCATATTGCGAGGGCAAGTGGCTACCCCTATAAGATAAATTTACCCCAAGTGTTAACTAAAAAAAAATTGTAAGAAATTGTAAACAAATTTTCAAAAATCAAACAATTCAATTTTCTCCAAAATGACTTTACCAATCATGATGGTCAAAATATATGTTATAGGGGGTCCTAAGGCAGTTCCGAAAAAAATTCAATAACTAATTCTGTTGATTATAAGAGCATAAATAATATTATTAACATTCTTAAATAATTGTTTTACAGGGAAGTAATTCTGGAACACCAATAATTTTTCTTTTATATGATGCTCACATTAAAGGCATCAATATATTTTTTTTTTTAAATGATAGAAGGATTACTTTATAGTTTAAAAAAATAAGAACTACTTCTTGGCCCCTCACATGCATGCAACTCAATGAGAATGAGGGGCCAACCTAATTTTTAGCTTATGACGCTGTAAGTTACACGCAATGGTGTAATAAAATTCAGATGCAACAGCATTATTCGACTGAAAACGAATTTTATCGTAAATTCCCCAGTCATAGGGTCCATTATAAGTAGATACAAAAATACTTCATTTTGTTTACTGCTGACATTCGCAAACTATAATTTCATGTTTGCCCAAGATGCATCATGTGGAGGTCGCCAGTCAGATTATCATCCCTTACTTTATTTACACTATATACAACTATATAGATATTGCATTAATAAGTTTACAAAACATATATAGACTATATACACACAATATCCAACAACTTACATATATACACTGCATATGCACAAAACATATGTATATTATTTTGAAGCTGCGTATTAGTCGTCGTTACTGTTTTCTTCGATGACAGAATAAATATTCTGTATTTAATAATGTATATAGTGTATATATGTTTTGTTAAGTCATTAATACATTATGTATCCTGCTACGGGCTTTTGATGAGAAAGCACCCGCTAGAAAATGTCTGCCTCAAAGTATTTCAAGCTAATGGTCAAGACATAATGGGACATATCTCGTAATTTCAAATTGGCGTAACTTGGTAAAGAAAGATGTTAATTGAACTCTGCGGCTCTCAAATTAAAAAGAAAGAGCAGTACTATATGATATAACTAAATAAAAAATCCAAAAAAATTTGGTGTCTTCTGTACATAACCTCATATGTATCCAAAAGCGCCATTTTTTGTTACATAACCTATAGACTATATGCATACACGATACCCAACAATATACATACATACACTGCATATGCACAAAACATATGTATATTATTTTGAAGCTGCGTATTAGTCATCGTTACTGTTTTCTTCGATGAAAGAATGAATATTCTATATATAATAATGTATAGTGTATATATGTTTTGTTAAGTTTTAAATACAGTATGTATATAGTTGTATATAGTGTAAATAAATGAAGGGATGATAATCTGACTGGCGACCTCCACGTATGGTGCATCCTGGGCAAACATGAAATTAGTTTGGCGAATGTCAGCAGTAAACAAAAAGAAGAATTTTTCTATCTACTTATAAACGATGGATACTGTGACTGGGGAATTCACGATAAAATTTATTTGTAGTTGAATAATGCTGTTTCATCTGAATTTTATTACACCATTATTACATCCTCAAATATTTAAAAATCCTGACGTGATGGGCAAACTTTGACCCCGGATTCGGATTCTACGTAAAAAATTACTTCGGAAATGACCCTCTACTTTCCAACAACTGACATGACCCCATTATTTGTAGGCATATGTAATTAATTGAGTTAGAATAATGAATTTTTTTGCACAACTGTGAATTAATTTTTGTCAAATGAAATTAATGGGATAGCGACACTCGAGGCGCACCGTGATAATGTGTGGAAAGTGAGAATTACCATCTCTCAGATCGGTCGATGCTAACTAATTGTTATTATAAACTTACAGTACAGGTTTAATCATAATAGCTTCAGGCTAATTGGATAGATAATTAAGGGTAAAGGTAATTACTAGCGTATACAGTATACAGTGCTCATATCCGTCCCGTACATCCATGCTGCTCGTTGCTTATACTAGTCGATGTGGCTTCAGGCTAAAATGCGTTTATGAGGTGCGCCATCCGCCGATGGCTGTCCACCCAAAATTTCCTTCGTCACCCCATTAATCTTCAATGCATTGAGTATTTATCAATTTTAAAAAAATTTTCACAAAATCGTCTATTCTTATTCAAATTATTATAAACGGAAATTCCATACAAGGATAGGGCGATCGACACTAAAAATAGGTGCTGACTTTAAAACGTTATTAATTATTTAAAAAAAGGAGATACTTTTTTAAAAGAAGGTTCTTGAAAGCTTTTGAAATTTTGCGTCAAATGATCTTGCAAAGATCGAGGTATTTTAAGTCAGAGTTAAAGCAGGTCGATCACGTAAAGAAGGGGTTTAAGAAAACAAAATTTAATTATACTTCTTGCAAAAAAATGTTGCATATAAAACTTCATAGCAAATAAAAAAAAAGTTTCTATTAAAGGATAGCTTAATTTTTTGGCGAAAAGATTCCCTATAAATTTTCAAAGTTTTTTTAACAAAATTTCAGTTGTCACATTAAGAACAACAATGATCGGAAAATGATCTACAATTTAAGATTTATTAACATTTTTCTGTAAACAAATTCCATTTTCAGTCAATAGTTTCACTTCTTGAAAAATTCGAGAAGGTACTTGAGAGGTTCCAGATCAGGAATATCAGAGTTGTTAACCAGATCAGCGATTTTTCTTAAACTGGGGGAAATAATAGTGTTAGATAGGTAAGACATTGTGGCAAAATATTTTTGAGAAAATTTTTAAATTGTAGGAATTAAGTCACTTTAAACTTTTTTGACGAATTTTGTTGAAAATACTCCACCTCAGAATTTTTTAAACCGATTTTTAATAAATTTATAGATGTTATGTACAATGTAGTACCCTTTTTTCTATAAAAGTGAAGAAAAAAGTCAAAATTTCAAAAGAGAAAATATCAAAAAAGTTTTGATTGTGATTTTTCATTTTGAGCTCGTATTCTTTTTAAAAATGTTTCTCATTTAGAATATGCTTTATGACTTTACCTTTTATTTTGAAAAAAAATATTGTAGCCTCTTCTGATTGCCGAGTTATGCACTTTTAAGCTGAAGCATGCAGTCCACTTTCCCGTGCAACGGTCAGGTCAAGATGCATACACCCAACATAGTCATTTGTTTTTTTTGTTTTTTTTATTTGAAGAAAGATTAGTTTTCTATAAAAAATAATTATTTTAACAAAATAAATGTATTTTTAACCAAATTTTTAGAGGAGTTTTCAACCTTATAGTTAAATTTTTAACCAAATGAAATAAAATTTAAACCAAAAAGATGCATTTTCAACAAAGAAGATTGAATTTCCCTAAATTCAAATTTCTTGGTTAAAAATGTGTGTTTTTTTAAGACTTATTATTTTGGGTGAAATTCAAGTTTATTGTTATAAATTTAACTGTTCTAATAAATATCCAACTAGTATGTTTCGAACTCATCCTTTGGACTTAAAAAATTTAAGTTCGTTATTCTAAAAAGTTGAAAATTATATGGTCTAATAAATTTTTTTTTGTATATTGCAAATTCAACTTTAACGGTTAAAGATTTAATTATATTTGTAAAAATTTTTTGTTCTCTAGTTGAAAATCAAAAGTTTTAACTTAGGTATCTAAATATTTAATTATTGTTGGTAAATTTATCAAAATTTAGGCAATGTAAAGTAGATTAAAATCTGAATTCAGAATCTTATTAAAATTATAATTATCAAATTGATGCAAATTTCTATAAAAAAAAGAACCGAACGGCCAAATTTATTGTTATATATTAAAAAGTAAACAATTCAGTAGAAAATTGATGCCCTTAGTGTAAATTTGTCTTTTTTGGTAGAAAATTAATCTTCATAATTGAAAATTCAACTTCTGACTTGCAGGTTGAATTAATGAATTAAAAGTTTACACACTTTTAGTTGGATTTCAAAACTTTGGTTGAACAAATAAAAAAAATTTTGTTTTAAATGTTGTATATACAATATTTTTCTTTATAAAATTATTTATCTTGAATAATAAGTTAACTACTTTATTCTTTGTAGAAAATCAATTTTTTAACCGTAAATTGACCTATTAAACTTTTGGTTAAAAAGTTATTGTTTTTAGATAAATACTTAACTTATTAATTGAAAATTAGGTTCTGTGATAAATCTTTGTACTTCAAAGTTGAAAAAATTCAACTGTTTTATTATCAAGATAATATTAATATAGAATATTAAGTATTTAGTTTTTTTTAAAATATTATTCTGCTTCACTATTATTACTCTAAAAATGAAATAATTATATGCTTTTTAATTAATAGCTTAAAAAAATAAAAATTTTAAAGGCTAATAATTAAACAATTCCAAATTTCATTTTTATAATTAAAGCATTTTCAAATTATTATTTTGAAACTTGTTTGTTAAAAATGACTAATTTGAAAATGGCGCATCCACGTTTTTAAAATTTTATCA
>JAAAKG020030557.1:0-19639 GCA_010014905.2 Druon quercuslanigerum
TTTGAAAATTTTTTTTAATTTTTTTTAAAAACCCAATTAAAAAAAGCAAAAAAAAATTTTAAAAAATATCGGCCCTTTCCCCCCCCCCCCCCCCCCCCCCGCGTAAACGTAGCCCAAAATTCTCTCAAAACCAGGGAGATAGGGTGATTTTTCACGACAATAGGGGAATGATAGGGGCGTGAGTTCTTTTGAATAAAACTGACCCAAAATAGTTCAAATTTCAACTAAAAAAGATTTTCTAACAAAATTGTTGAATTTTTAAACCCAAAAAGACGAATTTTCAGCAACAAACAAAATTAATTTTTAACCAAACAGTTGCACTAACAATTAAACGGTTGAAATTAAAAGCAAAAAAAATATATTATATACCATTAAAGATGACTTTTCTACCATAAAATATGCATTGCCAATACAAAAAATTAAATTCTGAACAAAAAAGGACATTTTCAACTCAGGCAAACAACTTTTCTACCATAACTGATACATTTTTTAGCATTTTAAACCAATTAGTTGAATTTTCAAAATTTTCAGTTAAAAACATTAATTTGAAAACTAAACGAATTTTGAACCTGTTGAATTCATTTTAGAAACACGAACTTTGAACAAAATTGTTTAATTTTTAGGTCAAACAGACGAATTTTCTACAAAACATATCAATTTAAAACTAAAATGATGAATCAAGTGCAGAAATTTTGATCCAAATCAGTTAAAGTTTAAATCAAGTAGTTGTTTTTTCAACTAAAAAATATGAATTTTCAAAAATATAGTTCAATCTTTAACCAAAACAGATTAATTTTCAACTAACTACCATAAAAGGTGAATTCTCAATTCAAAAGGACTGAATTTTAACAAAACAGTCGAGTTTCCTCCAAAAAATATGACTTTATCAAAATAGTTGAATTAGCAACCTACAAGATGAAACCAAATGGTCGAAATTTTCAAATAATAACGATTAAAATTCTATCAAAAACAGTTAAGTTTTCAAACCAAAAAGACGATTTTTTTAGAAGACAGTTGAATTTTTAACCCGAATACTTGAATCTTTAACAAAGAAGTTAATTTTCAACCCAGAAAGATGAATTTCCTACCATAAATTATGAATGTTCTAAAAAAAACAATTTTTTAACAAAATACTGGAATTCTCATACAAATAGATTAATTTTCAATTAAGAAATTTGAAATTTTAAAATACATAGTTTATTTTTTAACCAGAAAAGATTTTTTAACCGAAAACGTAGCATTTATAATGTTGCAGTCTGAAAATTGTTTAAAAAAACGAATTTTCAGCTTATTAAAATAAACCAAAAAGAAGAATTTTTAACCAAACACTTGGTTTAATTTACAGCCCAGAATATAAATTTTTAATAAGGAAGATGATTTTCGAGAAAATAATTTAATTTTCTATAAAATAGTATAGATGTCTGCAAAATAGTTTAATTTTCTATCAAATTGTTTAATTTTCAATCTAAATAAACGAATTTTCGAAAAAACAGATCAATTTTAAACTAAAATGATGCATCAATTGTGACAATTATTTAAAAAGTAGTTAACCTTTAAATCAGGTAGTACATTTTTTAACAAAAAAATACGAATTTCCCACAAAATACTTGAAACCTCAACTGAAACAGATTAATTTTTAACCGAAAATTTAAATTTTCAACCAAAAAGGATTAAAGATTAAATTTCTGACAAGAAGACGATTTTTCAATAAAATACATGAATTTTTAGTCAAATTGTTAAATTTTCAACTAGAAAAGATCAAATTTTAAATAAAATAGCATGTTTGATGAAAACATAGAATATTTTTAGTTTAAAAAAATAATTGTTAGTAACAGAAAAAAATACTAACAAAACACTTACATTTTCAACCAAAGAGATGAATTATAAAATAAAATGTTGAATCTAACATAAAAGAATTCAAATAATTTTCAACAAAAGAGTTCAAACCAAAAGAGGATTTTTTAACCAAGAAGATTATTTTGATAAAAATGGAATATTTAATGTTTTAAATAAAGGGATGAATCTTGAACAACAACAAAAAACAAATTTTTAACAAACTAGTTCAACTTAAAAAAAATGAATTTGTAAGAAACTAGTTCAACCAAGCAGTAGAATTTGTGAGGAAAAAAGATGAATTTTCAACAAAATTTTTGTATTTTGAAATTAAAAATAATATTTTGAACCGAATAGTAAAATTTTTACTCAAACGAAATCTTATCTGAATATGCAACGTTACTTCCAGCGGACCCCCCCCCCCCTCTTAACCTATTGCCAACCGTAGATTTTTGTGCGACCCCTTCCAATTAGTATCGTAGTTTATGGACAATCCCTTACCTCGTCTCCCGGGGCGTGAACAGTAAGAAGAACTTTATTTAAAACCTCGGAGTAGACAATAAATGTCACAGATCTTCCAGATAAAAAAGTCAAAGTATCTACAGACAATTTGATAAATCCTGCGCTAAAAGGCATTTCGTGAGTATTTTTTTGTAGAATATTGCGTCCAGATCGTCTTTCTTCCAATAAACAAAGCATAACTTTCCCGGCCCTCTCTAAAAAGTCGTTCAACTGTAAAACATCGTATACTGGAAGCAAAGATGAACTTGATTCATCTTCTTCACTTCCAACTCCAATTTGTTCCTAAAAGAGAAAATAATCAGATATTCGATTCGTGAGAAAGGGGCCGTAATTAAATTACGTAACGTATTATAGGTGAACGAACCGTAAAACGAACCGTTCAAGCAAAGAAGATTAAACTTTCAAACAAACAGTTACTTTTTTATCAAAGAAAGAAGACATTTCTACCAGATTGGATGTATTTTTTAAATTCAAAATATAAATTTAAAAAACTATTTAAATTCGCATCAAACAAAGATTCTAATTAGTCTTTTTAACATAAAAATATGAGTTTTAAAAAAGAAATAAATTTTATACGAAAATACTTGATATTTCAATCCAAAAAGACGAGTTTCCAAACAAAAAGTATTAATTTACAACAAATTAGTCGAATTTTCAATGAAACAGTTGCATTTTTATCCAAGAAAGATGCAATTTCTACTAAAATAGGTAAACTTTTAATTAAAAACACAAACTTTCAACAACAAAAATTGAGTTTTTATCCAAAAATGATTTTCGTTTCACCTTTTAAAATCAAAAATGAGTTTAAAACAAGAAGTAAATTTTCTACGACAATACTTAAATTTTTAACCCAAAAAGACGAATTTTCAACAAAATAGTTGTATTTTTATCCTAAACAGATGCAATTTCTACTGAAGCATATGAATTTTTAAATAAAAATCTCGCCAGTTTGAGAGCGCCTAGGGCGCGCGACTGATGGTACTCGCGCTTCGCGCTCGATAATGTATTTACCTTGCGCCACGCGCTCTGTCTTCGTATATTCCCCACACTTGTGCACATAATTTAAAAACTAAAGGTCAAAACATCATATATAGTAATTTGGTGATTGTGAATTCTCTTTTGTTAAAGCTCCTTCGGCTTCAACGAGCAAATTCTCATCAAGTATCTTGTGCTTCGCATTCGAGTTTGTCCCTTAAATTGTATATCATTTCCACGAATATATAATTTTACAATTCATAACATGTGCTTGTATTAATATATATATATACATATATATTTGAGAATCTTTGAAATACTGTGAAATCTTTGAATGAAAAAATGTAATTTTTGACTTTCCATTAATTTTTTATGCTGTAGAAATTTGAATTTTTGATTTTTCAAGAAAATTCCAAAAGTTTTAATGATAATCTTGTAGGGAATTCAAAAAGCAACATTTTTCTTTTCTTGACTTTTTTCATATCGTGCGTTATTTTGCTTCAAATGTTAATTTTCTTGTATTTTTTGTTATTTTGTTAATACTACTCTGCTAATTTTTGGATTATTAAGAAAAGTCATTAGGATAAATTGTTCGTATTTTTGAATATTATGAACATCCATAAAGAGAATTTTGTATTTTTTTGAAAAAGCGGTTTCAAAAATATTTAAAATGCGCTCGCTTTTTGAATTTTTATCCAAGAAGGCTGACTAACGAACTTAACCTTTAGTTTAAGACACTAAAAGAGTGTACCAAAGGACCAAGCTAATAGATCAATTTTGTCAAATGTTATCGTGCTCACAGACAGACAGACACAGACAGGCATAGAGACCCATTCGTAAAACTCTGTTTTTCGGATACACAAATCTAAAGCCTTCTCTGATTAGAATGTAAAAAAGATAAATGAAACAAAATAGTTAAATTTTAATAAAAAAAAAAATTCATTTGAATTTTTCAAGACTGAATTTAAAAAACATTGCTAAGAAGAATATTATGATAGGGTTACAACAAAACATCATTTTCAAAATTCCCTAACTTCCCCCTGTCCAGTTTTAACCAAGAATCTTTTATAAACGGAATAAAACACTTTCAAATTAAAATTGCAAATTTTTACATTTATGCTCCTTGCCAATTATTTAAAGATATAGCAATTCCCTGACATTTGCAAGATTTTGTTTTAAATCGCTGACTTTATAAAAAATTGTTGTGGGCTAGATTTGCTTTTAATTCACCAGATTTCTTCTGCACAATTACTGCGAGTAACGTAATTTTAGTACGGTCACAAATAAAATACAAATAAATACCTTATTTAAATTAGAAAAAGCCGTGCTTACCTTTTTAAACATTCTTATATCTTCATTAGAGTTCAGATTTTTTCTACAAGTAATTGGAAACTGTGTCCATTTGTTGCTACTCTCTATTGCCTCCGTTTGTATTTCTACATCGAGATTGTCCTCATTTGTTTGTGTTGACATCTGAAAGAAATTTATTTAATTTAAGGAATATTGCGCTTATGAAATAAATATTAAACTCCTCAACGGATTGAATGGCAAATACCTGTTGCGCATTTATCTTCCCGTAATTTCTAATGAAATCCTCATAGGCAATGGGCGCGCTCTCATATAAAGACCATTCCACAGTATCCAATTTAATCATAGTCATTAATTCCCTGCCTCTACTCAATTTCTTCGTTTCCTATTTAACCAAACTTATACTTAAGATTCTTTAAGAATTAGAAATCTAGTAACCAAATAATATAACTTACTTTTCTCTCCCTGATCGGTTTAAATAATTTAGAAGATTCAGAAACTTGTGAAAGAGGGGGAGATTTCGCAAAATCTCCAGACCGGCCATCTTCAAAGCCTTCGTCCATCGACAATGGCAGAGACTTATTTTCAGACTGCTTCTCTTCTCTGCTCGAACAAATTTTCATCAGAAAAACAACTCATTTCCAAAGTTATAAAAACGCGCAAAAATGACTATAGAGTATCAATTTGGAAATAAAGCGCATTTAATTATTGGAAAGGGATTTTATTTCTGTTGATATCTAATTTTAAATATTGCGAACCTAAAAGACTGGATAACTGGTTGAATTAATTCCGGGAGAGGTGGAGTTTTTGGCCTGCTGATGGGCACTGACTCAACTGACAGTGATTCCATTTTCGCTGCCCTTCTTCTCGCCTCGGCCAGTTCATAATGTCCAGAATCCAGCATCCGTTCCTCTTCAGGTTTTCGAATTTCATAACTACTCACAATTCTTCTCTATATATACAAAATAGTTCATTTTAACCAAATAATTTGGTTCAGGGAAAAGGACGCAAGCAATTGTCCACATCATCAGATCTCGAAAATATTCGCCCCGGAATGGGATCTGGCTCTAATATAAAATATATGATTACTTGTTTGTGAAAATTAAAAAAAAATAAAAATTTCTTAGGAAAAAATCAAAAACGTGTTTCCCGGCAAATTTTTTTGCAGAGGAAGGTATAACTGTGCTCTACAAGCTTTTAAATTAATGTAGTGGGTTTGACACTGATGTTCGAAAAATAATTCAAACGTAAAGCAAATATCCCGTTTTGTCCGATTTAAAAAAAAAGGATTTTAGTACTTGTTTATGTTATAAACAAATTTAAAAAAGTGTAACTCTCGAAGGATACCGCTCATTATAAAATATTTAGTTTATTTAAAAATATCTAGAATCCACGAAGCAACTATCTCAAAAATGTTTTTCAGTAAAACTATGCAAGTTAAAATTTTGGTTGAATTTAATATAAAACAGGGTCTATTCAAAACCTGGAAAACAATTCCCTGACAATTCCAAATTTTTCCTCAGATATATCAGATTTCTCCAGGTATAATTTTGCATAGTACTATATTAAATTCAGTGTAAGCCGCTTAAAATTCCTAACTTTTCAAGTAAAATTATGGAATTTTTAACAAGATGGATCAATTTTTAACCAAATATGTTATATGCCTTTTCAACCGCAACGATGAATTTTAAATAAAAAAAGATGATTTTTCTACAAAAGATATGAAATCTTAACCAAATAGTTGAATTTTAAGAAAGAAAATATTAATTTTCAACAAAATAGTTGAATTTTAAACTGAAAAATATCAGTTTTCAGCAAAAAATTGAATAGATCAATTTTCAGTCAAAAAAATAATTTTCCACAGAAAAAACACAAATTTTAAACCAAAATAATGCATTTTTAACTAAAATAATAAATATTTAACTGTAACAGATTCAGTTAAAAACAAAATGATGAATTTTTTACAAAAGGTTTTAACTTTTAACCAAAATGATTAATTTTCAGCTAAAATGATGAATATTTAATTCGAATACCATGATTAATTTTCTACTAAAAAAACCAACGATTGTTCAACAAAATACATGAATTTTGAACAAAGTAGTGGAATTTTTAACTAAAGAAGAGAAATTTTTAAACAAATAATTGACATTAAACTTAAAACATCCAGTTTTAACCAAACAAATCTTCAACTGGAATAGTTTAATTTTAAACAAAAAAAAATTAATTTTCAACATAAATGATAAATTTCAACTGAAATTGTTAAATACTAAACAAAACAGATGAATTGTCAACCTAGAAGACTACTTTCGATCAAAAAGATAAATTTTCAACAAAGAAGATTATTTTCTTACAGAAAAAAAGAATTTTCAATTAAAAATTATACTTTTTCAACCAAAGGGATAAATTTTTGAGCAAATGATGGAATATTCAATTGGAGTAGTTACATTTTTTGTTTAACAACTAAAATGATTAACCTTCATCTAGAATTATTAAAATTTTAACCAAAAAGATGAATTTTCAACCAAGAAGATTAATTTGTATAAAAAATACGAAATTTCAACTAATATATATAATTTTACAACAAAAAATTGACGTTAAATTATTAGTAAAAAATTTAAATTCAACCATTGACATTAATTTTAAATTAAAATTATGAAATATTTAATTGGAATAGTTTTATTTTCAGTGACGAAAAAAATTTACAACTAAAAAAAAGAACAAATTTTCAACTGGAATAGTTAAATTTTTAGCAATAAAACTTAATTATCAAACAAAGAAAAAACTAATTTGCAACAAGAAAGACGATTTTTCAATTAAGAAAGATTTTTTCGATAAAGAGAGAGAAAACATTGCAAAAAAACAAGCAAAAAGATGATTGCAAAACAAGCAGATTAATTTTATACCATTAAAGAACGAATTTCTAACAAAATACATTAATTTTGAGCCAAAAACCTGAATTTTCTACTCAGAAAGATCAATTAAAAAAATAAAATCGTAGAATCTTCAGTAAAAAAAATTAATTTAAAAAAAAAAAAAAAAAGAATATCCAACAAAACTGTTAAATACAGTAATATAAACCTACTTTAAAAAATGAAGAATCATTGTCATTTAAATTTCGATTGCAATAAAAAAAAAATTAATCACACTTTCAAAAAAATTCCCTGACTTAAAAAAAGTGCCTGATATTTCCAAAATTTTCAGCAAATTTTCGAATTTGTAAATATATTTTTTTCTCATTTTGAAATGTATCTTAAAAAAAGTAACTTCAGATGTCGAAAAGTTAAATCAATCAATCAGACTCACAAATATATTTTTCGAATTTTCACAAAATATTTGGCGGGATTGATTTTCGCTAACGAACAATCATATATCTCGAACTTGAGCCAACTTCCATTCCAACACGAAAATTCCCGAAACCTGATGACGAGGAACCCACCAAAAAGAGTGGACTGAAACTTACTTTTTCCATTGTTTTCATTTCAATGGGTTCCAAAACAGGACTATCTCTAGATTCGTCTGCCTCTTCACTAATTAGCGAAGCATCACTTTCTGTACAATCTTCAAAATCTGATTCGTAACTCTGCGAAATAAACAAAAATATTCATTAAAGATTATTTAAACAGAGGAAAAAGTAAATATATTAAGAAAATAGAATAAGCTTTAACCCTAGGGTAGCCGCGATACTTCGTTTTCAAAATTCCCTGACTATTAACTGATTATTCCCTGGACAATATTAAATTTTCTCTGACCATTAATATCGAAAGACTAGAATTCTTAACAGGTAACATTTCGATTAAGAAACTTTTATAAATGGAATGAAATAATTGTTTAAAATAAAAAACTTATTATTCTTGACAGTTATTTAAATTTCCCCTCATCCGTTCTGAATTGCGGTCACCCTGATTTAAATGAAAAGCAAGCAACAGTGAGGAAAATGAGAAATACGGGTAAATTAGTCTGTAATAAATATTTAACACATACTTCAAAATCATCTTCATAGTCATAATCCTCAGCAGAATCAGCTTTTGCTGCGTCTTCAATTTCTCCTGATTGTTTTTCGACTTGTTTTCTGGGTCCGACTGCAGTATGCAAAACTCTAACTTCACTAGGACTCAAAGTTCTAGATTTTCTTCGTTCTCTAGACGATTGCCTTTTGTGTTCCTGCCTTTCTTTAAGCATCTCATTTTTATCAGTATAGTTTCTCGTTTCTAAAGTATTAGATTCCACAGATTGTTTCGTTGTTAAAGAACTAAGTTTACTTGCATTGCTTTTCGGCATGTAAATAGTACTCGAGCCTCTCTTTTCTACATTTTTAGCCTTCACCTCTTTAGATTTGCTTCTTTCTGCTGGTCTGGTGTTTTTCGATATTTGATTTTCAATTTCAGATTTTGTCCTAGAAGATATTGCTCTACTGGAGGTTGATCTTTTCGTGGGATTAGAAAGAGGAGTCTTAGATGTTGAGGATGCCCCATTTTTAAGAGTGGATTTTGAATGAGAGAGTGTACTACTGTTTCGAGTAGTACTTTTAGTTGATGAATGACAAATTGGATTTTGAGCTGTTCTTGGTGTACTATCTCTACCTGCATTATGATTAACCCGACGTCTTTCTTGTTCTTTTTCAACTTCAGATTTTGAGGTTCGCTCTAAAGTTTCTTGACTTCTCTGGGTTTTTGTTTTCCCTTGAGAATGGGGTATGGGTCCAGTCTTTGTTTCAAAAGTCTTTTTTATTGCTCCCTACAAAGATTTCATATTGTATAATATTAAATATAAAAGAAAGTTGTTCACACAGTACGGATTTCGATTAAGGATATATGCATTTCTCTTTTGAATTAAAGCGGGGCAAGCTAAACGCTGAGCTATCAACCAAATTTTACAGGAGAAGCAAAATATTTTAATACAATTAAGCAAAAAAGTATAATTTTAGAAGGAAACTCAATTGTATTACTGAGCAACTATAATTTTAAACAGTGGTGCATTCCTAAAAAAGAATTGGCTTGGCGGGACATTCGTAGAAACTTTGACTTACGATGGAAAATTAAAGAAGAAGCTGGAGACGTGGTCTCTAGCCTAGGAAATTAAATTCTTGAACATTACCTGAGCATAAAAAATATATCTTAAAATTTTCCGAAAATTTCTGTGAAGTTACCAGAAACCTTATGGAATTTATTTCAAAGTTCCTGGAAATTTATGCTAATTATTGTGAATTTATCAATATTCACCAACCACAAATTGAACCTTCCCAGCAGGTACCCTTTGTCTGCCTTTGTTCATCAAGAAGCCAAAATATTACGAATTTAACAAAAATATAGAATTCTGAAATGTACGATTCGAAAATAAGGTATTTCAATGTACAACTTTTGGAAATGCTGCGTACATGTAATTCGTCTAAAAAGTCAGGTAATAAATTTAGATACTGAGAAGGACATCTAAGTAAAGCCCAAAATAAAATTTTACAGGAGAAACAAACAACGTTTTCTGCTGTGATGGGATTCAAAGTAGATAATTCTGATAAAACTACAGAAGCAAATGGTTTTTATGAGCCATACTTCGAAGATTTAAAAATATTTTTTTTTTTATTTGTAGAGTGGAATTTAGGAAAAAACGAAACGGACTTTACCCAGTAGTTATTGTCAATTATTTTTAAGTGTACTTTTTCATTTTTTAAATCTATGAAAAACTTCAAAAACATTAAAAATTATATTTCAGTATAACAAGACTTCGCAAGAAGCTTAAACAATAAGCTTAATCCTCATCATAATTTCTCTTAATAATAGAAGGAAAAAAACAACAATCACTTCAACTTTAAGAACATTCTTTGGTAAAATTAAATTTGTTTCTTTCCATATTTCTAACATTTTTCGACAGGCCATAGACTAAAGTACTTGAGAATACAAATCAAAAATGATTTTCTCTAAAAGTTTCCTTTACCTAGTTGCCGCTCTCAGCGCCTTAATTATGTTTCTTATGAAGTTATCAAGATTTGAAACCTTTTCAAACAAATTATATAAGACAGGTGGAAAAATCGTAGATTCCGAATATCTTATTCTCAAATCAATAAATATAAAATTAATCATTTTTTTACCTGCTTACTGGCAAGTAAAATAGAATTTCTATTCCGCTTTAGAAATCTGCCAGAAAATCTTTTAAAAGTTAAAAAGTACCAAAATGACTGCGGTTTTACTGAAAATATTCAATATCAATTTGTTCAAAACCCCCATCGTTTTTTCTCTTGCTTTTTACTACACTTGTCCTTATGTAAAAAATATATTCTACGATAGGCTACCCTATACCTGAGATTTCGAGAGAAAAGAGAATTTTTGTTTTTTTGAAAATTGAAAATTCACATTTTTTGCCAAAACAACACAAGTTACAGAAAATTCAAAAGAAAAAATTTGATTCTTTAAAAAAGTTATAGAGAAATGTCTCTTAGCACTTCTTTACTATCTTGTTTTATTTTTGAGACTATTGCAAAAATATGTCTGAAATCTTTAAAGATTCACTTCTTTCTTAACAGTACAATTTCTATCTTGAAAAAAATCAAGACGAAATAAATGTGGAATTTTAAATAAATTGACTTTGAATATTTTCAGAAAAACCGCCGCCATTTTGTCACTTTTAAACTTTTTAGACATTTTTCAACGAATTTCGAAAGAAATTTTTCTTCTTAATTTTGTTCAAGGCAGAAATTATATTCATTAGAAAAAAATGAATCTTTAAAGATTTTTTTTACATATTATCGCAAAAATCTCTAAATTAAGGTGCGATAGAAAAAATATGAAGATATTTTTCTAGAACTATTTTTGAAAAACAATTTTGTTTTTTTTTTACGTTTGTATATATTGTGTCATTTCGGCAAAAATTGTGAATTTTATTTTTTCAAACAAACAAAAATGATCTCTTCTCTTCAAGGCTCGGACACAGGGCAGCTTATCATGGGATATATTCTCTACGTACGGTCGAACCTAGTAAAAATCAAGAGAAGTAAACGACGGGGTTTTTGAGTAAATTGACATGGAATATTTTCAGAAAAACGGGAAAAAAAATATGTTCATTTTGTAACTTTTGAACGTTTTTTTTCTAATTTTTTTACGGATTTCAGAAGAGGACGAGAAATTCTATGAGATTCAGAAAGAAAAAAATAAATACCAATATATATTAAACAGAGTGTCCAGCGATTCTTAGGAACGAAATTCAAGGTCTTTTTCTGGTTAAGAAGTGCCATTTTATTTTTTATTGGCCATCATTTTTTAAAGAAAGTAGAACCGTAAATAAACAAATTCCTAATTTTTCACAAACATAAATCATCTATGAAATTCTTGAAATCTTTGTGAATTCGTTTATATCTTTGTGAAATCTTAAAATTTCTGTAAAATCTTTTTAATGTTTTGTAAAATATTTGTAATCTTTGTGAAATTTTAATAAAATTCTTGAGATATTTGTCAAAGCTTTTTTTAATTTTTGCTTGTGAAATATTTAGTGTTCATTTCAAATCATTATAATCTTATGAAATCTTCTCAAATTTGTTGAAACCCTTTGAAATAAAACATATTTGAAATATTTTCGAAATCTTTTGTATTCATTTGAAATCATTGAAATCGTTTAAAATCTTTGAAATATGGTGTACTGTATCCTTTTTGAAATATTTAGAATTCTTGTATTCTTTTAGGGTTTAGGTCGCTGGACACCATGTTAAAGATTTCACACAACAATAAAATCTAAAATTTTTTAATGATCAGCGTTAAAAAATTTTTAAATTCAAATACTCATAACTTTGTAAAAAAAATGTTTAGGCCATTTGATAAGATCATTACTCCTTTTGTAAAACAGCATACTTGTTTGAATAGCAAATAATTTTATGACTTGAGCATTGATTGCCTGCACGATTTTAAATAAATTTAAAAACTGGGGGAAATGCCACAAACATGACTCACTGTATTTAGGGACTTCCGAATCGTAACATAATCCATAATCCAATGCATTCAATTAATGCGAAATATAGAATTTTTCGCGGGATAAGAATTAAACAGCCTGGCGCCGCCAGGCCTTAGAAAGAGTACCCTGGCAGCGCCAGAACCCGCCACGCCTCGAAGACACCACTGATTTCAGAAGGTATATAATAATAAAATTAGATATAGATATAGACTTGGAAAAAGTTAATCATATTCCCTTCGTTCGTGTTCTTTTGAACATGACCCTAATCTAAAAGTAAACAGAGGAAAGAAATCAATGATGCTAGAATTTTGTTAGTCAATTACATTCTTGGAAGATGAATTCCATTTATTTTAATTCTAATTTAAAGAGAAACATAAAATTTAAGCATAAGCAAGAAAAACTTCCTTACAATGAAATATAATTTTCTGTATTTACATAATTTTTAGAGAAAATAAATATAAAAACTACCTGCTGCTGTAAAATATTGTTGTCTCTGTATCATCAAGCATTTTTATACAATATATTACATTTTTAACCTTGCAGCATATGCTTTTTTCATTATATGGATTGGTTAAATATTCATAATGAAACGTCGATAAAATCGAGACAACTCTCGGAACTTTATCAAATGCTTCGAAAAAAGTAGTTTAGAGTGTGTTAAAAATAACCTGGAAAGTAACGGTGTCATGCAACTAAAAAATCGCACATTTACTTAAGATACAATATTATTTTTTTATTAATTAAATATATTTTGATATTAAAAGGACTTACCCTTTTAGACATTATGCAGCTAATTGATTTGTTTTGACATTTCTGACCGTCGTGAAGACGCCATGACACAACTATAGTGAAATGAGCGCCTCTTATGAAGGGTAGGTAAACTATAAATGAATGGGTATTTAAATTCAAATTCTCTTGGACATTGTTTAGCGCCATAATATAATTTGCAGAATTGCAGTAGAATATAATTATACGCAAATATAATGAAATGCAGTATTAAATTAAATTTCTTAGATGTATTTATATTATCTCTATTAAAAACGAATTTGTTCTTTTCTACATTTTATATTATCCGATTCAGTACTGCAACCCGTAATACATGAGAGTCTGAGAAAAAGTTATTGAAGAGGCGATATAATTCAAACAATTTGTATTCATGGCCTTTTTTATTAGAATAATAATATATATTTTCGTAATTACACTTTACAATCAATAAAACAGATAATAACTTTACTAAAAAGTAAAAAATAATATATTTCAAATTTGAGAACAAGTGTCACTGATCCGATTCCTACTTTACCGGCATCCTTTTTTATCATACCAATTCCCAACGAAATGAGATATTGAGATTGAGCTGAAAGTTTGGGAAAATAGAGAAAAGGAACTAAGGAAGGTTTATGCACTGTTACATTTTTACAACTAAAAAAATTGTGTATAGAGTTTTTTATAAATTGTAAAAATTTATATGTTCATAGACGTTCCTTAGTCCAGAATTAACCGAAGCTTACCTTACCAGCATTTTTTTAATCATACCAATTCCATACGAAATGACATATCGAGCTGGAAGTTTGGGAAAATAAAAAAACAACTAAGGAACGTTTATATACTAATACATTTTTACAATTAAAAAAAAAGGTTTTATAAAAATTAATTATTGTAATTTTAATAATGTATTGGCATTTATCCGATTCCTACTTTACCGGCATTCTTTTTTATCATACCAATTCCCAACGAAATGAGATATTGAGATTGAGCTGAAAGTTTGGGAAAATAGAGAAAAGGAACTAAGGAAGGTTTATGCACTGTTACATTTTTACAACTAAAAAAATTGTGTATAGAGTTTTTTATAAATTGTAAAAATTTATATGTTCATAGACGTTCCTTAGTCCAGAATTAACCGAAGCTTACCTTACCAGCATTTTTTTAATCATACCAATTCCATACGAAATGACATATCGAGCTGGAAGTTTGGGAAAATAAAAAAACAACTAAGGAACGTTTATATACTAATACATTTTTACAATTAAAAAAAAAGGTTTCATAAAATTTAATTATTGTAATTTTAATAATGTATTGGCATTTATCCGATTCCTACTTTACCGGAATTTTTTTATCATACTAATTTCACACGAAAATACATAATTAAATATTAAAACTTTGTATACAATTTTTTTGTAATTGTGAAAAATGAATAGTACAATATATATCTATAAATTAAGAAACTATGGAACTTTTTTCACATTTAAAAAAAATTTAAAAACTAACTCAATATTTTTTTTTAATGAATGCACAAATTAAAACAATTAAAAGTTGAATTTTATAATCCATAAGTTGCTAATTTCAAGTTTGAAAATTCATTTTAAAAATCATTTAAAAATGTCAGTGTCAAAATCCTAAACTTATTATTAAATAATTTTCGCAAATGTTTAAAATCTATTAGAGACATCCAAAAAACAAATAAAAATATCTGAAATGTGCCCAGGCTCAACAAGGCGTAAACGAAAAATATCGAATAAATCAAATTCCAGAGAAAAAGATAGAAAACGTGGAAAATTAGAAACTCGGAATGATGAAACTTTGAAACATTCAGTAAAATCACAGGATCATAAGCAAACAGTTTCGGATTTAGTATATCAGTATTTGGGAAATCTGGCTAATGTAAATGATAGAAGAAAACAGAGGCACAATGCGAGAAGTATTTTTCATAGGGCTCATATAAGAAAACAACCTCGAGATCTTTATCCTGATCGACAAAGGGTGGATTTATCCTCAGTTCCAATTTCAAATTCCACTTCAAAATTAAATTTACCCACATATTTACCCCTGACTTATGAAAACTCATTTAGTCACTATCCAAGATCATCTGCTTCTGGAGAAATTGTTGCTGATTATTCCAAAGCTGTTAATGAAGGTATAAATTATTATTAAACTTTTCTTTTATAAGAAAAAATTTGATTAAATATGTATCTTATGTCGCTTCATAATAAATTTATTAAAATTGAAAATTATTGAAATTTATTAAAAAATTTCAGGTAGGAACGCAGCGAGAAAATACATCTGTAAAGCACTTTCATTTGCCGTTCATTCCGGATTTCTTGTACCCACCGATAATAAAGGGCAAATACTTCGAGTTTCTTCAAATCTTTGTCTTTTTCAAACTGCAGAAAATATTAAACAGGAAAAAACTGTCAAAAAAGTTCGGTATGATTCCTCATCATTAAAAAAATAAAACCTGAAAGACGAACAAATAGTAGGGTAAAAAACGTTGTTTGAAACCTGTATACGTCATTAAGTACTTTTTCTACTGTTTGCTTCGATTCACATTATGTACAATAATGAATATCCTTTCTCGTATATCTGTTTATTGTTTCGAAAATAGTATTGAAAATAGTTTTGAAAATTTATACTTGAAAGAAAATAAATGAATATGTATCAAAAAAGTTTTATGTTGTTTTTATTAAAAATTGAAGAGTGAAAAGTAATCTAGATAAGCACATTTTTATTTATCTTCTACATGATTAAACATTTGATAAATGTCAATTTATAAATTCATTTTGGCGACTTTCTCATTCTCTGCATCCCCTTCGACAATTCTTGATCCAGTTTTTCAGATCTTTATTATGAGAACCAACTGTTTTTGAATTGCGTGCCTTCAACTCTTGAAAAAGACTATCCTGCGAGCTTTCTTCTTCCGAACTGGATGGAATATTTTCAGTCGTCATACGCGACGGTCCACCCATTCCGCAAAAATGTACGCCATTTTTGTAAACTTGTTTTCTATTCTTTGCATTATCGGCATTTAAATCATCACAACAAGTTACATAACTACTGCTCGAATTTCCTGACTGATAGTCTTCATTAAACTTGGAAAGAAATCGTAATGTAATATTTTTATTTTGTTATGAAATATAATATAGAAAAATAATTGATTGATTATAACATAAAATGATAGAATATAACCTTTAAGATAATGTGAGATTTAAGATAAAATATAAGAACCTCTTTATTTTGTCCAGAAAATCCATCTACATCTTCTCGGCCTAGGTAACATTTGCTCCTTTTTGTGCTTTTGGATTTTCTCAAAGAACCTTTATTTTTATTTCTCGAAGGAGATCTCATTCGATAGTTTGGGGATGTTCCACTTGTTGAAGAGCTTTCATTTTTATTATTTCGGGAATATACATCCTGATTTTTCGCATAGTTTTTTATCCCACTTTTTGATCCAGGATCTCTACCTAATTTCTGAGAAGGTTGCATTCCTTTCTTGCATTTTTTGGGCCTTCCCCTACCATCTTTTCGATGCCATGTATGATGTCCATGGCGTGGAGATCCTCTTGAACGTGACCTTGTTCTTCTTTTGGAAGGGCGAACCAAAATTTGATCACTGCCATTTTCATTCATGTAAGTCGCGAAAGGACCCAAGAGATGGAATTTTTCCTTACCAACGCTCATTATAAATCTACAAAATTAAATATTGACTTTACAATACATTTTTAGATCTTTATAATATGATTATTAGGGTGTTATAAAAAAATCAAAATTCAAATTTCTTTTTAGATAATGACTCATTGTGTGAGGTTCCTAAAAAAAGAAAATGTCTTTTTTCGATCAGAAACCTTATTGAGGTTCCGCCTACCCCCTCAATTTCCACCTTTCAGCATGCCCCAAAAATCACCCTCTAAACGAGGATCAAGTGTTTTGATGAATATTGTCCGCGTATGTTTTTTTTTAATAGTCATTTCTAAGATAATTTTTAATAGTCATGTTAATAATTTTAATGTTTTTTTAAATTCTCATCTCAATGAAAATTGAGTTTTGCGGATTTCAACAAATATCTACATTTTCGGACTCACTGCATGAAAAAGATTGATTTGACAAAATCGAGTGCGAAGCACTAGATAAATATATTATATTGTCGAGCGCAAAGCGCGAGAAACAACCGTCGCGCGCCCTAAGCGCGCTCAAACTTTCTAGCGGAGCGAGCCGCGTGCGCGGCGTGTGATATGAGGATGTGCCCGCGCAACGGGCAGCTTTTTTGCGTTAATGATAATTTTTTAGACAATTTTTATTTGTTTAAGCAATACTTTGTTCGTATTTTATCGCAAATTTTCGGTATCCTTACAACCATAATTAGGCACTGTAAAAAAGCAGTACCGTCGACTCAACTTCTTTTTAATTGTTTCAACAATTTTCTATTATTTAAATATAACTTTTTTCTGGAATATAACAATAAAGTGTCCTTTTCTGCTAATTTTTCAACAACTTCATAAAATTCTTTTAAAACTGAGGTATTCTTACCACTTATGCATCATTCTTTAAACAATTTCCATTTGTTGAAACAACTTTTTTGCACAAAATATAAAACATATACACCTTTTGTGAGCGACAGGAGCTAATTAAATTAAATCTTAAATCAGCAAGACAAATTTACTATATTTTTAATTTTTAGTTGTTAAATAATCACTTTTAAATTAATTAAGGCAGAAAAGTGTACTTTTTTGTAAGTTATTCAAGAAATTTCTTTAGCTTCTCCTATGATGACTTTTTAATTATTTAACCATAATTGTTTTAACAATTTACATTTGATTAAACAATTTTTTCGACAAAATGTTCACTTCTAAATTAGTTAATGCTTGGTGTTGATTTTTGATTTGAATAAAATAGTTCAAGTTACTCAAAGAAAGTGAAAGTTTTCATATTTTTTCGGAAAAATGAGTTAAAGAAATAGAAATGGTTTACAAGCATGTTGTTAAGTAACAAAAAGTGCTAAAACAGAAAGGGCTAATAAATTGTAGTTGAAAACATTTCAGAAAACTGCACTTATCCGCATTGCTTTATTCAAAAGTTACATTTCAAAAATGAAAAGTTATTTAAAGAATTAACAATAAAGTGCATTAATCTTTAATTTAAACTATTTATTTCATGTCTCATTCAGAAGGTGTAAATGTGTTGTATTTTCTTTAAAAAAATGTTTAAACAAATTCAATTTGTTAAGAAAAAATGGTTAAGGGGTAAAAATACCAAATATATTAGAATTCAATTGTTTCCTAAGAAATCTGCAAATTACAAATTACAAATAATTGTATTGACATTAATAATTTTTGATATTGCCCAATTATTTTATCCCGTTTTGTGATGGTACCGATAATTTGCAAAAAAAGTATTGTCCAAACAAATACAAATTGTTCAACCAATTGATAGTAAATAAAAAAATACATAAAAGTTTTTTATTTGATCAATAAAAAAGATCTGTGATGAAGGAAGTACACAAAATTAATGTACCATTGATCGGGGTAATTTCGGACATATGAGAAAAATTCGGACATTCCTAAATTGATAGCTTAAATAAATTAAGGTGGGCGATTTTAACCAGAATCTAGAACCAGTTAAGGCTCTAACTTCGATTCCAGATTCTTGGAGGTTCTCCACATGCATTTTCGATAGGTAAATTGAGGGGGTGGGCGGAACCCTTCAAAGTTGCTTGATCCAAAAAACTCATTTTATACATTTGGAAACCTTACAAAATGAGCCATTATCCCAAAAGAAATTCCATCTTTGGTTTTCTTTGGAGCACCCCGATGATTACTACTAATTAAAAATATAAGAACATAAGTAGTTGTGGCATCACATTAACAGATACATTGCCCTACATTTTTAAATGTTTATACTTCAAAATTAGTTTAGTACAATTTTAAATGCTGTCAGTTTTTAATAAGTTAGACAATAGTCAATCATTTTGAGAAATTAATATTTTTCAATTTAGAACGCTTAAATTTCTTAATTTAAAACTTTTAGAGTACGCACCCACGTATTAAGTACATGAACAATTTTTTTGCAAAATATTGGCAATTTGATGCACGTAAATATTTTCAATTCAAAAAACTTACTAGTTTTTACCTAAAATTGAGCAAATGTTAACTTTTAACCAAATCAAAATTTAGGAAACTTCCAACGCTGACTTGTTCAAAAAATTCTTGGCATAATATTTAATGCACGGAGAGACTTTTGATATCAATATTTGGTTTATTCTGTATCTATAATTAAAATAAAGCGTAAGAATTTAGGGATA
>JAAAKG020030568.1:0-19639 GCA_010014905.2 Druon quercuslanigerum
CAAAAGAATGAATATTGAGGAAAAAGATCATAGTGCCCAGATCATACATTTTTTTGGTTGATTCTAAACCAATGTATATAGATTATTATATTATCAATATCATTGAAAATTAATAATCCAAACATAATACAGTTTTAAAAATTTCTTACATTAAAAAGATTGTTATTTATTTAATTTCAATTTTTGATATTTTATTGATATAAGACTCTAATGAAAAAAATTCTTCCATGAAAAGTGAGGTAACATTCACAACTCAATTTAAAGAAATCATTCGATATTTATAAGCAAAAATTATAGATTAGAGAAGAATCATTTGTTTAGTGTCTCTCTTTAAAATCTTATATTTTAGAATTGAAAAATAATCAATTTTTCTAGAATAATTTTATGTCTAAAGACATGAAAAAATTCTATCATTAAAAAAGTATATTTCCAAACTATCTCACATGTTAGAAATTTTTAAAAATGTATAATGTTTGGATTATTAATTTTCAATGATATTGATAATATAATAATCTAAATACATTGGTTTAGAATCAACCAAAAGAATTAATTGTTTAAACAGTTATATATTACATTATTTATGACTAAATGCTCCCTACGAACAAAAAGTGCACAATAACTTAAAAATTACAATAAAACTGTAAAATTGTATCATTAAAATTTGTTAAAAATTTTAGAAAAAATCTCAACTTTATAGATTGATTCCAAGAGAATATTATTTTAAATAATAATAAATTGTTTAAACTATTGCCTCTTTTAAGAATAGCTTATTATTGCTTTACTCGAATAATAAATCGAAATATTTTCTTTCACTTCTTTATTTTTTGATGAAAAGTTTACTTATTTATTTTGGTTTTGAGAATTCATCTGTTTTGACCAAAATAATTTATTTTTAGGTTGAAAAAATAAGTCGAAGAAAATTCAACAGTTTGGTAGAAAATTAACTTTTTTAATTTAAAATCCCTATTCTTCGTTTTAAATATTGACCTTAACTGTAGAAAATTCGTCGCTTCGACTATAAAACTCAACAATTTCTTTGACTTTTTTTTTCTTTTTTTTTTTAGAAAATCTAGTTTTTCTGAGATTTATCATTCCATTAAAAAACGTATCACTTTCGTAGAAAATATATCTATTTAATTAAATTTTTACGGTTAAAAATTCTTTTTTAAACTGCAAATTTAACTCTTTCAGTTTTCGGCCGGTAGTTTTTAATTTTTAATTGAAAATACAACTATTTGATTCAATTTTATATTGGCTATTGATATTTTTAGTTAAAAGTTAATGTATTCTAAAAAAAAACTTAACATTTTGGCTTAAAAATTTGATTTTTTTCGCCAAAAGTCATTTTTTTTGGTATAAAATTTAACTATTTGGATGTAATATTAACTTTTTTGCAGAAAAATCGTTTTTTTCTGACTGGTTTAAAAATCTACTGCATTTGGCTAAAAATTAAACCATTTTATGACAAACATAATTTTTGTTGCAATTTTATTATTTTAGTAGAAAATTATGAATTATAATTAAGATTTGTATTTGTTGACAAATTTATCTTTTTTGTTGAAACTCTTTTCTTTCTGCAGAAATGCACTATTTCAACTTAAAATTAACCAATTATATTTTTAGTTTTACAATTTAAAGTTTTATCACTACAAAAGGTATTTTACTACTTTAATCAATGAAACGGAATAAAATAACTGATTTATTAGTTGCAATCCTTACTGTTTGTTTAATTAGTTAAATTTCGACTAATTTATATTTAGAGAGTAAATTTGCCTAATGTATAAACCGGCAATGTTTATATTTATAGAAAACCTTTCGTTTTTCTTACCCTCGAAGGAAATTTAATATAAAGCTTCTTATTTCAACACTCTTGCTTGTATAAACCAAGTATCAATATAATCGCTATTTCAACACTTGACATGACGCCCCGGAGGGTGGTGGAGTTGATGAATGATGTCCTTTCGTCGTTATTGTAGAACAAGACAATATTGACGTTCGAGACATTAAATATTTCACCACCTCCTGTTGTACAAGAGGGTCATAAAGTCCCTCAAAGTGTGAGTTCAAGAATTCGAGAAATTCCTTTTTCTTCTCTCATTCTTTCTTTATTTTCTCTCGTGCCTGCAAGAAAGTCAAAGTTCACGAAACTGCAGTCTTCCGGGTCATTGCTTGCAGAGGTGGTACAGAGATGAAGCGGACAAAGTTTCCTCCAGCCACATTTGCAACTCCCCGAGTAAATCAATTTTTCGCGTCCGCCAAATCGGATTCGTTTTGTCGGCTGAGGGAATACTCGGCGAGGAACGCGGACGGAATGCCTAGAAAAGAAGTACTGTGAGGAACGAGGATAAAAAGAAAAAGAAAGAGGAAAAAGGTGGAAAGAAAAGCGGTCAAGAACTTCGACGTCAGTCGAGGTAGCTCAAATAAGAAAGACGTTCCCTAATTTGTTTAAAATTTTTCAACCTTATTATGGTACAAGTATATTAAATAATACTATATTGATATTTTAACGAAACAATATTTAAATTTTTAATGAGAAACAGTGGAATTTATCTAAAAGAGACAAATTTTGAAAAAAATTAAATCATAGACCAAATAAGATTGATTTTAGAGGTGCAAAGAAAAGCCTAGTCCCCCAGACGAGACATTTTTTAAGGTTTTTGAGGTCGCTGAATCCGAATCCGTGGCGCCTTTGGCTCTGTTAGAACGCATTTGATTCCTAATCTAAAAATAGTGATAAACAGGTTTAACTTTCTTCAAATTTTTGGAGGTTATGAACGAAATTTGATCGGACCGAGTTGAACCCACCCCGAATTCGAATTCAGCGACCCCCGTCTGGTCGAGAAGACATTTTTATCGTGCTTCTTCGCGTGCCCCTGCACAGCTTTAGGATAAAAAATTTTTTCACGAGAGGGGACCAGAATTCCTATACATTTTTTGGGTTCCCTGAAACCGAATCCGCTCTCTTAGAACGCATTTAATTCCAAATCTGAAAATAATGTCAAAAAGGTTCCACTTTCATCAAATTTTTTAAGGGTATGAACGAAAATCGATCTGACCGAGTTAAACCAACCCAAGATTCATATTCGGCGACCCCAGAAACGTATACAAATTTTTGTCCCGTCAGGTCGAAAAGATATTTTTGTCGTGCTTCTTCGTTTGCCTCTGCACAGGTTTAGGATACAAAAATCGTTCCCACCAGAGAACACCAGAATTCATATACTTTCTCTTGGGGTCGCTGAAAGCAAATCCGTCGTTGGTTTGACTCGGTCAGATCGTATTGAAACCATAATCTCAAAACAGTGGAATAAAGTTTAAACTTTCAAGAAATTTTTGGCGGTTAGGAGCGAAATGCAATCTGACCGAGTTAAACCAATCCGCGGTTTGGTTTCAGCAACGTCAGAAACCTATAGAAATGTTGGTCTCGTCCGATGGACAGGACCTTTTTTGTCCTGCTTTTTCGTGTGCCTCATCACATAGACGCGATAAAAAGTCTTGTGCACCAGAAGAGGCCAGAATTTCTGTACGTTTTGCGGGGTCGCTGGATCCGAACTTTTAGTTAGTTTTATTCGATCAAATCGCAGTGGATTCCTAATCTGAAATTTAAGAGAAAAAGAAGTTCAAGTTTCATCACTGTTTTATAGTCAGGAACTAAATGCGATCTAACTGAATTGAACCATCCATGGATTCAGTTTCAGTGACCTAAAAAACGTATAAAAATGCAGCTCTCGTTGGTGGACAAGACCTTTTTTCGTGCATTTTCGTGTGCCTCTGCAGAGACACACGATGCGTAAACCTTGTCCACCAGGAGAGAGAAAGGTTTCTATACGTTTTCGGGGTTGCTGAATCCGAATCCAGGTTTTTTTTTGACTCCGTGATATGACAATTAATTCTTGAACCCCAAAAAATTTAAACAGAGATTAAGCTTTTTTTACTTTTTGTATTTAGGAACGGAATTCTACCTGGCCGAATAAACAAAACCTGAAATTGGATCCAGCGACCTCACAAAAGTATAGTAATGCTTTTCTCATCTAGTAAAGAAGACCTTCTTTTCGTGCGCCTGTGTTTTCAAACAATTGCTTTCTTAACCAAAAAAAGATTTGATACGATAAAGTTTAATTGTTTAATAAAAACGTGTGCATTGTTATTTTAAAAAACCGTTCTAAACCAAATAGATAAATTTGCTACTAAAAAAATTAATGTTTTGAAAAACGTTGTTAAACGAAAGAGTTACGTTGTCTATCTGTGAAGATTTTTTAACTACAATGTTGAATTTGAAAAAAGTTGATTATTAAGCAAATAGTTTAACTTTTAAACAAACAGTTTTATTTAAAACTAAATGAAAAATTAATTTTGCACCAAAAATTTAATAGCAAATCGAGTAAAGTTAGTTAGTAAAAAAATTAAGAACCGGCCGTTCAGAGGAAAATTAAGATTTTTTGCGTATAATGTTTAGAGTATATAAGCGGACAGGATGTCCCTATCTTTCGATAAGGATAAAACGATACTTTTTCTGTCTAATAAGATTAAAGAATCAAAACTTATAATTATTTCAAAATCTTTATTTGCATGTCATAGTGCGCGGGTGGATTAAAACGCAGATTTCTGATATTCATTTTATAAAAAATATTGTTTTTTGGCGCTGTCTAGCATTAAATAAAAGTAATTAATGAAGTAAAATACAGTTAATGATTGTTTAGTGAAAAGTAAATTTTTTTTAAAAATATCAAGTTGAGATTATTTTATTAAACAATGAATAGGTATGCTATTACAATAAGTTATTTATGAAAGTTTTAAAAATTAGTGATTTTAAAAGTATTATTTTCTGTATGCATTGAACTTGATCATTTAGGTACATTCCTTCCTATCGTCTATAATTTAATTTTTCAAACTAATTTGACTATATTTTTTAATTTCCTTCTCTCTTATTGTCATGTTCCACCTACTTGATTCTATAAAACTGCAGCTACCTTGAATTTTGCGCTTTATTTTCAGCAGTTTGAAAGTTACGTCCAACAGTGAGCGCTCCAGCTTAAATAATTTAGCAATAAACGTGTTTGTCTGGCGAAAGTCGAGCAAGCATGATTTTCTGCCGAAGAGGAAAACTAAAAAGGCTCCAGACATGAGATTACGCAAAGCAAAACGAATCTAAAAAATGTTGTGCAGTTAACCCCGATCTTTTGCACGCGTTTCTGTCGTCTGGCAAGTTTATGGTTGTTTTACGAGAAAAGACATAACCGCAATGCTCACCAGGAAGCTGAATACATACAGCGAAACGCTGGTCTCCAAAGAAAGCTCCTCATCCTCTCGCGAAAGATAATTTTCTAAATGTGATTATAAAGCTCGCGACAAAGCTATACCCATTTCGTGGACAATCTAATCTTCGTTACTTTATCTTTTAAAATAGGACGAGAAAACTTTCGAAGCTTCTTAAAACTACGATTATTTTCGGGTACTGTGCGCCAACGAAAAATGGTCTCGTAATCTATAAAAATGTTAATTAAGTCATTTATATCTCTGCTACTAATAATTTTCCTACCCTGCGCCCATTCTTTCGTCTATTTTCCCTTTTTACTTATAAGTCCCCTCCTTTTACTTCTGCTACTTGCCCACCTGTATTATTCTCTCCACACGTCCCCTACTCAACCCACCTCTCTTTTAAGATCTCCCAAAACTCAATTACTTGTCTTCTCTCAACTCACCATCCCTTCTTATCCTAATTGCAATCCTCTCACTTCTCCTACCCATCCTTAGTTCTAAACTGTTCTTCATTTTCTCCCCTTATTTTGATAGCTCCTATGCCCCTTCCTAACTCTGATATACTCTGCCTCGCATTGCCTACTTTGACATCTCTAGAGTACCAAAAACTCCTGCATAAATACCTCGTTAAGTCCCCTACTTTCCCACCCGTTACTATCGATGCTTGCAGATCCCACTACATACTTTTCCTGTTTCTACTTGTATACCATCATTTCCAATCATTTCCCTCTCCCTTTACATCCATACCGCCCCTTCTTTCACTTCTTCTACTTCCAAACCTGTACTCTTTTCTCCTCACGTTCTCCTCTCTTTCACGATCTCTCACACTTCAATTGTTCGTCTTCTTTCAACTTACCATCCCTTCTGACCCTACTCTCAATCCTCCCACTTCTCCTGTTTTTCCTATCTTCTCAACTCTACTTTATTTTCTCCCTTTATTTAGATGGGTTATCTGCTTCACTCTTTCCCTGGTACACTCTCCCTCCATTCGCCTACTTCTAGATCTTCAGAGTACCCAAATCCTATTCTTAAACTCATAACTGAGTCCTCTAGTTTTTCAACACTTTCTGCCCATGCCGTTACACTCTTTACTCTTAAAATTTTAATTAATTATCCCTCATATCTTCTACTTGCTCTCACTTGGCATCTAGTCCACTAGATCGCCACTCCATATTTTTCCTGCTTCAACTTGTCCTGACTCACTTCACCTAATTTCCCTCTCGTCACTTCCTCTGATATCCTCCAGACTCATCTCTTATTTTCCCTTTCCTCAGTTGCCTTTCCCTCACTTCCCCTACTTGCCCATTACTCACATCCCTATTTCACTGGTGCTCACTTTCCGTACCTCCCTGGCCCTCCCTTCTATTACATCCCCTCCATAGCTTACCGTACTTTCCCTCGCCACACGATTTAATATTTTGTAACATTTTTCTCATAGCAGAAAAATATTATATCATTCCTCCGGTGGTCAAAAAAGGGTCAAAAAGACAAAAAGTCCAAAATCTAAACATGTTTACAAATTACGTTTATAACTAATTCTATTGTTTATCTTTTAAAAACGTGTATACGAACATTTATAATTTATTATTCAAACCAAATTTATTTATAAAATTATAACGGTAATGCGCATTATAGAAAAATTTATTGTTTACTAATCCAATACTTGGAATTATTTAATTGTTATGCAATAAAACTAATCAACACTCAGGAAAGTTCATTTAAAGAAATCAAATCTATTGAACTGAAACGTTGAAAAAAATCGGTTATAAAAACAGAAGTTGCTGTGAATATTTTGGTATTTTTAAACCAAAATGTAAATACTTTTTGGTTTCGCTCGACAGGTATTTTACTTTTTAAAAAGAAAAAAGGTTTTGAAAAAGGTCGAAAGTAAATAATTACTAGCATTTCTTAACGAAAAATGATTTCTTCTATTTTGTGCCTATGTTATGAAATAATTACCCTATCTCCCCTGTTTCTTCCTCATACAGAAAGCTTTGTAATAGTGAAATTTTCTAAAATTTGTGCGTTCATTGTATTAAACCTTCCTAAATTTAAATATGTATAATAGAATGTTCTAATCAATTGCCCGACAGTATGCGTGAATTTGTGGATATGAGGATGTGTGTATGTGACAGTTTTTTATGAACACGAAAACCTAAAAATGGTTGCAGATAAATAGATGAAATTTTTAACGCTTATTTTCACCAGCAATGTCTTGAAACCGACAAAAGGATTTCTAAAAATATTTATTTTATTTTTTTCAGCACTGCATACTATTTCGAAAAACGGTTTAAAGTTAATGCAAAAATACCAAAGATTCATTTATTCGAAGCGAATTGATTGACCTATGATGTTAACACATTTTACTAACCCATTCAGTCCATACATGAAGCAATTGTGATTTTTTAAATAATATAAAAAATTGAATTTTATGTTGGAAATTGTAATTTTCCGAGTTGAAAAAGTAGAAGGGAAAATTCTGTCGCACACTATCCCTTTTACAGCTTTATACTACTTTGAGTTAAGTTAAGCTTAAGTTTTGAATTAAGAAAATTCACTTTTTACCAAAAGGTATCATTTCTAAGCAATAATTACTTTAATTTTTCAATAAAACACTGTTTTTGCATTAGGACCTTTTTAAGTAAAAAATAAGATTATATTTGTGAAATTCAGAACTATATGAAGAAAAGTACTGACCAATAATGAAAATACTTAATTTTTCTTTTTAAATTAAATGACTTCCAATTCCACTTTTTATTAATATTGTGGGTCAGAATTAAATTAAGTGAGCGTAAAGATGTAAAAAGGATAGTGTGCGACAGAATTTCCCCTTTCTCTTTTCCAGCTCGAAAAATTACCATTTTAAATTCAAAATTTAATTTTGTATATTATTTAAAAAATCACAAATTCTTCGTCTGCGAGGAAGCAAATACCTTGACAAACGTAAAGCAAAATTCTCGTGGAATAATAACTCAAAAAATTTTTAATTTTAAATTTAAATCGTATTCAAGCTAGTGTTTTATTATTTTAATTGTAAATTGAATCCATAGGAAAATAATAATATTAATTACTTGTTTCACATTTTTCTCTGATCACTTACTACCCTTAATTTACCAATTTCATTTTGTAATCAAATCACATATATTAGGTTAATGTAAAATGGAATAATTCTGTGTACAAAAATTTAGTAAATTTTTCAGAAATTCAGAAAATAATAACAAAAACTAGTCAAAAAACCTTGCTCCTACTAAAAAGCAGTTCGTAGCCCATTAAGCTGTAAGTACGTCTTTCGCACCTCCCGAGTATTTTTCCTCCTCTAGCCTCCTTTAAACTTCTTTTGTTCTTAATTCCCCTACTACAGCCCTCTTCCCCTACCTGTAATGCGCAGATTTTTATTTTCTCTTCCCCTCTGTTCCCAAACTTCCCTTGGTTTTGCTACCCTCAATTCCCTCAGTTCCCTGAGTTGAGGATTGTGAGCTGTGAGTTATGAAGTTTAAGTTCTGAGTTGTGAGTTATGAGTTTCTCTAACTTAACGCCTTTATAGACTGGAGTGAGCTATGCTTGATTTTCCATTAAGCTACTAGAGAGACTGAGAAAAGAATATTTTTTTGAGGAATACACACATTATTATTCCAGGTGGTACAAGTCAAATTTTTCAAAAAATCTGTATTGTCATCAAAGTATACCAGAATATCGTAACTTATTTACAGACTAGAAAGATCTACGAATTGAGCGTGATTTTAAGAAAATTTTTCCTATAAAGCTGTCTTCTTCTTTCGCTACGCTGGAAATTGGATCATACAACTTCCAAATGCTGGTCGGGTGTTTTCCCATTAAGCTGCTAGAGAGATCGAGAAAAGAATCCATTTTTCAGAAAAACACACATTATTATACCAATTGTGACATGTCAAATTTTTCAAGAAATATGTGTCCAAACAATTCAGCCTTAGATACACTTTTAGGGTATCCAAAATAAAGGTTAAGTTCGTAAAGCAGATAATTCTAACCAAAATTGAAAAATTTATAGCATTTTCAATATTAAAATTTTGTTTTCTCTAAATTTTATAAATTTTGTTCAAAGTTCCTTATAGATGGATAGAAGGCTTGCAAACTATCCCTGTAAAACGTTCAATTTCGATGACATTTAGAAAATTTATGTACTTTAAAAATTTTTTAAAAACTTAAGACAAATAGAAAAAAGATTCAAAAAGTTATAAGCTTTTTAAAATTTTCCAAAACGCAAAAAAAATTAATAGGTTAAGAAACATCAATTTAACTTATTAATAGATATAAAATATATATATTTCGAAATTATTTTATTAAAATTTTTTAATAAGACAAAAGTTCAAAAAGTTGTATCATCTTCAAAAATAAGTAATTTTTGTTTCGAAAACGAGCGCGAAGCGCCGCGCGCGATATTCGCAATAAGAATATGCCCGCCCAACGGGTTTATCATTTGGATCAGTTTAAATGTATTTTATTCAAAATTCACATCTTTTTTTTTGAAAAAAATAAAACCAAACAACAAATTAAACAAAAACATAAATAATTATTCTAAATTTTTACATTGCATTCAAAATTGTTCGTTCTAGTATGATTTTGAAAGTAAAATTTCTGAAATTTTGATGATTCACATTAGAATTGTCTGCAATTTGTAAGATTGTAATTGGAAACTGGATATATTCAAAACTCAATTAGCAATAATGCAAGTTTTATGTTTCAAAATTAAAAGTTCTTTACTTTGAAAGACTTTCACTCTTATTTTCTTCAATTTAAAAAAATTTAAAATAAGAACTTGACTTTTCATATTGAAAATCATTGAAATTGAATAATGTTTCTTAAAATATCTTTAAAATTGAAGATTTTTAAAAATTTTAAGATTTGAAGACTATGCAGCCTTAAATTTTAAATGCAATATTTTGAATTAGAAAATTAAATTTCAATCTTCAATATCATCAAAAATTTAAGTATTCCTATTTATAATTCTTTAAAATTGAGGAGTATTAAATTAAAAAGATTTGTTATTAAAACTGGTGAAGGTTAAAATTTGGAATTTGTAAATTGTGTAATTTAATTATTTGTAGTCCAAAATTCAATTTGGAAGATTTAAAATTGAAAACGTAGGTTTTGATATTCAAATCACTTAATCTTAAATATTTTCATTTTGACGCCTTTAAGAAGAAACAGTTTTTGAAATTGACAAATTCTGTAATTTCGATTATTTACTTTGGAAATTTCTATAATTTGAAAGATTTGAGATTGAAAAATAAACATTTAATGTTTAAAGCCATTAAAAGTTAAGGAATTGAATTTTTAATTTGTAATTGATCGCATTAAAATAGCATAATCCATAATTAACAATAAAGTGCAGATATCACTCATGGCCATCAAGAAGGGGTTGAAAGTTTGCAAAATTTCGAAAAATTATTATATGTATTTTAATTATCAAATATTAAAATTTTTTTGATGGATTCTCTTCAAACAAAAAAAAACACCACTATTTTTGAAACGTGAACAAGTTTTTCAACTCGGTCAATACAATACAGTCAAATCTTTTTTATTTTTTCTTATATGTGACTTTGAAATCTTATTTGGTATTAAAAATTGGAATCATAGAAGTTTCAACCTATTTTTTTTAACAATCGAAGTTTAAATTTTTTTTTAATTTTTAAACTTTTAACTGCTGTAAAATTGAGGGACACTTAACTCTTGATATAAGACCCTTAACCAACTCTCCAACGATTCAAGATACTCTTGGAACTTACAGCCCTAATCTCAATGCGTTAGTTGCACCAAGTTGCGTCATGCGTCCCAACAGTGTTTTTAATGCATAGCTCCATCTTGTCTGCAAAGCCGTTAAGAATTTTTATTAATCTCTGATGACATTACAGATTCCTTGAAAAATTAGACTTGTAACACCTGGCATAACCGTGCATGTATTTCTGAAAAAAGGATTCTTTCCTCGGTCTCTCCAGTAGCTTAATGGGAAAGCATCCAACCGGAAATAGGAAGTTCTGTAATTCGATTCTCAGCGTAGTAAAAGAAGATCTTTAAAAAAAAAAACTGTTAACTTAAATAAGGATCATATCTGTTTCCGGATATTTTTTTTTTAGATTTTTTGCCTAAAAAGGTGAAACTTAGGTTAGTGTGCGTATTTAGGGTTTAACCTTTTTTTCTCATAAAATAAATCACACTCATGAAGTAATCGAAATATAGTTAATCTGAAAAGAAAGCACGTCATAATTTATCGCTTAATGTTCATAATTCTCAACATCGTAATTGAAATATCGCACTATTAAAAGGTATTAAGATACAGAGTCACGATGAGGGTAAAAGACTGCTAATAACGCACCCCTGATTTCTTTTTTACTTTCTCGATAAATGAGTCTTTAACGTGGCAGAAAGAGAGTTATCCATAAAAAACGGAATCACCAACCACACTGGATTTTCGAGCTACATTTCATCCCTCACTCGGGTCACCCCATCAGTATTTTCACCCTCGTTTTCGTGTCCCCAACCCATCGTATGCTGAGCCGTCGACACGACGCGACGTCCCAAAGACACCCTCCTATTTCCTCTTCACTCTATTTCGAACGTCTCCACTTTCTCTCTCAATCCCCTAACCACACTCCACTTCTCGTACACGATAGCGCCAGGGAACGTGAATTTTTATACTTCCGCTGACAGTACGCGAATTCCGCCTTTCTACCATCAATTTTCAACCGGAAACTCTTGCGCCTTTCATCTCAGAGCCAAATTTATTATTAATAAATTCAGACATATATCAACGAATCTTATATATAAGGGAGGAAATACTAGTTTGATATTACCCTATGGATTTTGCATGTTTCGCGACTTCAGTCTTCAGAGAGGGATTTTATGACCATCCGGCTCCTCTTCGAACGCTGCCGTAAAAAAAGCCAAGAAATCCTCTATAATTTTCGCGAAACTTTCTATAATCTGATTTTTTGAATAATTTGTTTATTTAGTTGGATACGGAAAGTCTAACGGTTCATTAGATCAGTGATAGGGCTTAAATGTGTACCTATAGTATAGCGTATAATTTTAGCGAATAATATAAATTCCACGGCTTTACTTTATCAGTTCAAAAACACTGAACTCTCGAAATAAGACCGGTTTCGGGACGTGACTTGCCATAACATTGATTCTGAATAAGTGAAATACAAGTGTGAAAAGACAGGGCCACGTGAATTATTCCTGCTGGATTGAGACGCATGACGCAACCTGATGCAACTAACGAGTTCAGATTGCGGCTATCAGTTCTAAAAATATCTTGAATAGTTGAAGAGGAGGTAAAGAGTCTTATATCCAGAGTTAATTGCCTATCCATGTTAGAGCTGTTACAAGTTTCAAAAATTAAAAAAAAAATATTTTAACTTTGATTGCTTAAAAAAAATATAATGAAATTTCCATGATTTTAATTTTTTATACAAAATAAGAAAAAAAGTCACATTTAAGAGATAATAAAAAAAAATTTTAACTTTTTAATTTTTAATAATGTTAGTCTTTCAAAATTTTGAATACTTTCAACCCCTTCTTGATGACCATGACGGATATCTGTATTTTATTCTTAATTATAGGTTACACTAAGATAATACTAAAACTTAACCACAAACGCGCAAAAATATTTTTTTTAATAATTATTTTTCACACATCCTTATTCTTATTCAATTTGAATCCGTTTAATTAAAAATGGAAAATTCAGTTTATTAACTATTAATGGCTTTTAGGATTTAATGTTTATTTTTAAATTTTAATTCTTTTAAATTATTGAACTTTTAAAAGTAAACAATCGAAATTACAGAATTTTTCAATGAAAATTTTCAAAAATAAAAACTCTTTAATTTTAAACATTTAAAATTTCAAGTTTTAAAATTTTTATTCATTATTTTAAAAACTCTTTACTCTTAAAATTTCGACTGTAAATCATTCAGATTACAGAATTTGCAAATTAAAAACTTTAAACCATCATAATTTTTAATGACAAAATTTTTCAAATTCAATACTCTTCAAGTTTAAAAATTTGTAAATAGAAAATGCTTAAATTTTTGATGATTTTGAAGATTAAAATTTAATTTTCCAATGCAAATTCATTAAAAATACAGAATTTTCATAAGTAAATGTACAAAGGTAAAACTCTTTACTTTTATACATTTAAAATTTAAAGCTCTATAATATTCAACAGATATAATTAAAAACCGTTCAATTTTAAAGATTAATGATAAGAAATTTATCAATTTCAAAGATTATTGTATCAAAAGTCAAGTTCTTACTCTAAAAGTTTTTCGAAATTTCGAAAACTTTCAACCCCTTCTTGATGGCCATGAGGGATATCTGCATTTTATTCTTAATTATGGGTTACACTAAATTAATACTAAAAATTAACCACAAACGCCAAATAAGATTTTTTTAAATAATTATTTTTCACATATCCTTATTCTTTTGCAATTTTAATACGTTCAATTAAAAATGGAAAATTCAATTTCTTATCTTTTAATGGCTTTTAAGATTTAAGGTTTATTTTTCAATTTCAAATCTTTCAAATTATAGAAATTTCAAAAGTAAATAATCGAAATTACAGAATTTTTCAATGAAAATTTTCAAAAATAAAAAATCTTTAATTTTAAACATTTTAAATTTCAAGTTTTATAATTTTCACTCGTTCTTTTAAAAACTCTTCACACTTAAAATTTTGACTGGATATCATTCAAATTACAGAATATGCAAATTTAAAACTATAAACCATTATAATTTTTTATGACAAATTTTTCAAGTTTAATACTCTTTAATTTTAAAGATTTATAAATAGGAATGCCTAAATTTTGGATGATTTTGATAATTAAAATTTAATTTTAAAATTCAAAACAAAAAAATTACAGAATTTTTATAAATAAATGCACAAAGGTAAAACTCTTTGCTTTTATACATTTGAAATTTAAGGCTCTATAATCTTCAAGACATAGAATTGAAAACTCTTTAATTTTAAAGTTGTATGATAAGAAATTATTCAATTTCAATGATTATTATATCTAAAGTCAAGTTTTTACTCTAAAAGTTTTTAAATTTAAGAAAATAAGAGTGGAAGTAATTAAAAGTACAGAATTTTTAATTGTGAAACATCAAACTTGCAATATTGCTAATTAAATTTTGAAAAAATCCAGGTTTCAATTATAATCTTACAAATTGCAAAATATTCTAATGTAAATTTTATATTTTTAAACTAGAATTGTAGGATTGAATGAATGAAATGAACTAGAATCTAAAATTAGAATTAAACACTCTTCAATTTTTAAAATGTATGATAAAAAAATATTCAATTTTAATGATTTTTAATATCAAAATTCAAGTTTTTACTCTACAAGTTTTCAAATTTAGGAAAATAAGAGTAGAAGCCATTAAAAGTACAAAATTTTTATTCGTAAAACATCAAACTTGCATTATTGCTACTTAAATTTTTAATATATGGAGGTTCCAGTTATAATCTTACAATCGAAAATTCTTAAATTTTGAAAGTATAGAATTGCAAATTATTCAATTTTCATGACTTATATTATTAAAATATGCAAGTTTAAACGTACTTTTCGGAATAGCTCAATTTTGCAGATTGAGAATCTTATAATTATTAATCTTTAATTTTGCTGATTTTAAACTTGGATTCTTTAATTTCATAAATTGACAATTTAAGATTCGTTACTTCGGAATGTTTCTTAGAAAAACGGTGTAATTATGAAATTTTTTCTGGAAAATTTAGTTATTTTTTAAAGATTTAAAACCTTAAATTATACAATTCAAGAAAGACACAAAAGCTTGTTTTCTAAAAAAAGAGGTTTTCGTGTTTACTTTGAAAATAGCGAATCAAAATTCGAAACATTTTTCAAAATTATTTCACCTAATATGTTATTATTAAAATATTGCTATTATTAATTATTTTAACAATAAATATTTAAATTTAGTTAATTCCGGTTTCGAAATGAGGCATTGGATATAAAACAAAACATTATCGCTTTCTGGATATAATGATAATTAGGTACAAAAAATCCTTTTCAAACCCAATAGTCTCTACAAAGATACCATGAAATTTCCATTAATTAATAATACATTTAATAATTAGAATAATGCAATATTTAATGAAAATCATTAATAATTGTTATTATTCAACATCCCAACACACTGGGCCGTATATTTGAAAGGCTAAAGCGATTGCAATATATATTTGAGCCAATTATGAATTATAATTATTGACATAATATTCATAAATTGTAGGCATAGAAATTACAATTTGTACTAATTTAATTAATCAATTTATGAAATTATTTACGACATTCATTCATTTTAATTATTAATTCATTCATTTAGTTTGTACATAATTATATCAAACTTCAGTTCGTGTATTATTGTACAATTTACGACAATCTTTTTCAATGGATTACTTAATTCTCTTTCATGAAAACCAATTGAAGTTTTATAATATCGTTCCACTAATTTCCCCATCATACTACAAGGAACAATTTTTAATACAAAGAGAAAATTTTTAATAATTATTTATCTTTTCAGTTTATTTGTTGATTGGTTTTTAGGTAATATAAATATCATCGTCCTCAGCTTTTTAAGAAAATTTTAAGAGGTTTTTGAAAATTTTAAATACATTAAATCAAAATTTCTACAAAAAAGTAAATCTTTAAGCAAAAATTAAATTTTTACAAAAAAAAAAGGATGGGAATTTTAAATAAAATACATTTAAACTGATCCAAATGATGTACCCGTTGGGCGGGCACATTCTCATTGCACACTTCGCGCTTGTTTTCGTAAAGAATTGCATATTTTTGAAGATGATCAAACTTTTTAAACTTTTGTGTCATTAAGAAATTTACAATAATTTCAAAATAATTATATAGATTGATATTTCTTAAGCTATTACAACTTTTTTCTTCGTTTTGGAAAATTTTAAAAAGCTTATAACTTTTTGAATATTTTTTCTATTTTTCCTTGAGTGCCGAAAAGTAAAGATTTCTTTAAAAACCGGAGATCAAAATTTTCACGATAACATTACAATCTGATGAATGAGAATGCGAAAATACAAATTTTCAAATAAACTGCTAAATTTTTTAAAAACTTCATTATTAATAAAAAATATATAACTTCTAAATATGTATTAAATAATTTCGCTTTAAAATCTGCTAAATCTTTGTCTAAAATTTAGCAAATTATTTAAAATCTTTTGAAATCTTTTCAATTATCGTTTAGAATTAACTTTTAAGCAATAAAAGTAATTAGACATTTTCGCTCATATCTTGAAGAAAGAAATGGTATTGTCTTAAAACGCTTCAAAATTGTAAAAAGATCGAACTTACTCAAATTTTTTCTATAATTTTAAATTATTTCAAAGTCCTTTTCGTTTCTTAATTAACCTTCATTTTTGAAAATAAAAAATTATTTCTAATTGTTTTGGGAATCTAAAGCAATTATAAAATATAATTATTTCCCAATGTTGAAAAATCATTTTCAATCAAAATTTTGACTTCAAACAAAAATGTATTGAAATAATTTAGATAAACATGCCACCAGGAAAAATTACTTATACTTGATTTTAATTAATAAAGTTAATTTTAAATTAATTGAAAAAATTAATTTTAAACAAATTTGTAGATATGCCTAATTTAGACGACAATTTTTGTTAAATTAAATATTATTGTAGCTTATATTGTTT
The DNA here is from genome assembly GCA_010014905.2 of Druon quercuslanigerum. Classification (NCBI taxonomy): domain Eukaryota; kingdom Metazoa; phylum Arthropoda; class Insecta; order Hymenoptera; family Cynipidae; genus Druon; species Druon quercuslanigerum. The sequence continues at coordinate 16,985 of JAAAKG020030568.1, forward strand.
TCCCAAAGAGTTAGTTTTTTATTCCTAATGCATTTCTTTAACAAAAGTTTATAACAAGTTTTTTGTCTTTTGTATTATTTTTCCAAGAATCTAATTTTTTAAATTTAATTTAGGTCTATTGGAAGAAAATTACTCGTCCTTTCTAAAAAAATTTGAGCGGCAAATTTGTATAACATTTTTCGAGAACCACTTTTGTCAATTAGCTTTCTTTGCTGCCTTGCATCGTTTTTCCAAAAATGCAATATTTTTATTTTTGATTTTATTTTTGTCGATTAAAGAAAATGCGCATCCCATCAAAAAATTATGCATGGCCAATTGGTAGTTCCTTTTGAGAAAAGCCACTTTTGTCTATTTATTTTTTTCATAGCTTGTGTCGCTAACCAAAAAATTTTTATTTTTTGTTCCAGTGTTGTTTTTTACAAACAAAATAACAATTATACATCCTAAAAAAATGACTAATAAAAAATTTGTAGATCTTTTTTAAGTGCGTTTCAAAATTCTGAAAAGATCGAATTTACTCGAATTTTTTCTTTAATTTCTGAACTGACATAATTGAAAATTTTTTCTTTAAAAACTTTAACATTCTTTTACGACAATGTAGGAATTTATTCTAAAATCCTTTTTGTGTATCTACTGAACTTCATTTTTGAAAATAAAAAATTATTTGAAATTGTTCTGGGAATCTAAAGCAGTTAGAAAATATAGTTATTTCCCAATGCTTAAAAATAATTTTCAATCAAAATTTTGACTTTTACCAATAATGTATTGAAATATTTAGAAAAACATGTCACCAGGAAAAAATTACTTACACTTGATTTTAATTTAAAAAGTTAATTTTAAATTAATTTAAAAAATTAGTTTTAAGCAATTTTGTATATATGCCTAATTTAGATAACAAATTTTGGTTAATAAATTTTATTGTATCTTATATTGTTTTTCCATAGAGAAATTTTTTTATTTCCAATGTATTTGTATAACAAAAGTTTATAACAAGTTTTTAAAACTTTTTTGGTTTAACAACTTTTGCTTCTAGTTTTTGGTCTCTTGTGTCGTTTACCCAAGAATCTAATTTTTTTTATATTTTTGTACGATCGGAAGAAAATTTACTCGTCCTGTCTAAAAAAATTATGAACGGAAAATTTGTAGAACCTTTTTTGGAGAACAAATTTTGTCAATTAGTTTTCTTTGCTGCCTTGCATCGTTTTTCCAAAAATGTAATCTTTTTACATTTGACTTTTTTTTATCGATTGAACAAAATACGCATCACACCAAAAAATTCTGCATGACAAATTTGTAGCTTCTTTTAAGAGTGTCTCTGATCGAAAAAATTTTATTTATTATTTTTCATGTTGTTTTTTACGAACAAAATAACAATTATACATCCTTGAAAAACGTGACAAATAAAAAATGTGTAGATCTTTTTTAACTGCATAATTTTTGTCAAATCATCATTTGTCTTATCTTGTATGATTTGACAGACAAATAGAATTTTTGACTTTTCATTATTTCTCGTGCCGTCGAAATTTGAATTTTCAAATTTTCGACAATACTTAAAAAGATTTTATGATTAGTTTGCATAGCTTTTAAAAAGCAACGTGTATCTCCTAATGTCTTTTTTTCATAAAGTGCTATAACTCTGGTAATTTCTTTTCGAAAAAAATTTGTAGAGAAATTGATTTTATTTTTGAGTACTATGAACAACCGTACAGAGAATTTTGGAATCTGGAAAGAGTTATTTTAAAAACTTTCAAAATGCGCTTACTTTTTACATTTTTATTTAAAATGGCTGGCTAGGGATCTTAATCTTCAATCTAAGATACTAAAAGAGTGTACCAGGTGCTTTCAGGTTGTTCGTCTATTAACAAATACTGCTACACAACTTTTTTTAGACAGAAAAGCCAACATTTTTTAGATGCCAACAGAATAAAAATATATTCCAGAAAATATACTTCCAAAACCTTTTTTCAAATAAAGAAAATTTTCGGGAAGAAAACCGTTTAACGTTCCCTAAATTGGTCCATAACTTTATGATCTAACGTGATACTCATTCGCTTAGGGACTTCGAATCTCTAGAGTCTTCAGCTTGTGCAAATAATCATTAACTCAACATCTGTCTAACGAGATCACCTTCTCGTGATAGCAAAGTAATCCGCACATGAAGTAGATGGTAATAATTTTTTTTCTGCACATTAACGATAATTAAGAGATTTTTTCACGATTCTTGAAAACCAACTTCCAATATGGAAGCTTCTGAGATTAGCGCAAAACACAAACTAGCGCTACCTCATTATTATTTTAAATTATTAGCTCTCTATTTATTAATAATAAACAAAGAATTAAAGCGCATATTTTTAAATTAAAAAATTATTATTATTATATAATTATGATTATTAAAGTTTAAAAAATTTGTGTGTAAAGCTAGGAAAAGTTTGATATTTTGAAACTTTTTTATCCCTAAGATTGTGTTATAATGTAAATGTTAATTTTTAAGTTAATAATAGTGAATGTATTTTTTTTTTTTTTTTTTTTTTATTTTGAAAATTTTTTATATTGGCATTCGGGTCATAAGGACATTTGCAATTAAAAGTCGTGCATTATATATATAAGTTACAACAACGATGGCAAACGTTTCGACCACGGATAGGGGTCCTCCTC
>JAAAKG020030579.1:0-44399 GCA_010014905.2 Druon quercuslanigerum
TCAGTATCTTTTTTGAGTTTAACTGTAATTGTGAGCGCATATCAAAATACGCATGTAATACACAAATAAGTGTCTGTTAGTATTTCTTGATATCTATTTTTGTAGTTTTATTTAGTTTGACTAGAAATTGAATATTTCAGTTTTTATTTACTCTTATTTTGTCTCTCCATGCCTTTTTTCCGAATTTTAATTAGTTTAAGCGTAACTATGAGTGGGTAACGAATTCTTCGGCTCTTGGCTATTTCTTTATTTATTTTTTTAGTGTTTCGTTTTCTATTTTCTGTTTTAGTGTCATTGCGTTTAGCTATAATTGTTAGTGCGTAATCAGTCCGTTTGCTCGTAGCAGCTTAGATAAAAGGAAAATGACGTCCAATAAAAGAATCCGTTGCCGGCTGAGCCCAAAAAAACTATAGGGTTAGAAACTAGTGAATCTAAGCAGGTTTCAAACAAAGAAAAATGTGCCTGTTGTGCTAGAAGTCCTAGAAATGACAGACGTTATTATATCGTTGGTCAGGAAAATCAGTCATTGCGGGATTACGCTTGCAGATAAGCAGAAAATAGCAAAAGAGCAAGGCGCAGAGGTAAACCGAGCATCATTTTGCCACCTGAGCAGTACGAATTAATATGCCGTGCTTGCTTTCAAAACTTTAACACCCCTCGACATTTCTCATCTACACCTGCTAGGATACCATCTATCAGAAGCTCACAGAATGAGGTATTATTAGAAACACCGCGTGCATCATCAGACTCACATAAAAAATGCGTCTTCCGTTGTAAAGGTCGCATCAGTCTTTTCCGTATAAATTAGGCACTTACGAAATAAATGATGCGTGACCATAATTATTAAATTCCAAAAGATTCCAGAATCTGCAGAGAACATGATGACTTTTTCTGGGTGTCTAAACCACCTGCACCCTACTTTTACAATTATAACGCAACATACGTGGAGGATGCTTTTAATATGCTGAGGGATATAGCTCTAGAGACAGCGAATTGATCTTTCTATTTTAATGTGCCTGTTGAAATTCCTGAGAATATATACACACAGTGGCTGGAAATAAAGAAAAATCAGTTCCTTGATCTAATTAATATGCTCCCAAACAGCAAGAATTTAGAAAAGCCTTAAACTGCTCTTGCAATTTACTTAACGAAAATGAGATCAGGAGAAAGCCAGGACAAACTTTCTGTTATGTACGGAAATCCTGCTAGTACAGTAGGTTCTTATACTGCACAAAAGTCAGAAATATACTCTGAAATGAATTTGTAAAAAAATATCTTGGGTTTAATCATTTAAAAAGAGAGCAAGTAATAGAACACAACACGACAGTGTCACGAATAATTTATTCCCCAGATAATGACAAGCTTACCACGATACTAGACGCTACTTACTTATATATACAAAAAGTTCGAATTATCAGTTTCAGCGTCAAACATATAGCGTTCAAAAGAAAGGGCATTTGGTAAAACCATTTCTTGCTGTACCGCCTGACAGATATACGTTAGACGTATTTGGACCCTACAAAACCACTGATAATGATGTCACTATTATTCAAGACATAATGAAGCGCTACCAAAATGTGCGTACTTTTTTCAGCCTGAATATGTCTCACTTATCGACTTATGTTGAATGTGGTGAAAGGCAACTAACGGTTCAACAAGATAATCGTCCTAGGTCTGTTACATCGTTTCATCTTTGGCTTCATCGTTGAAGTATATAAATGCAGAATTAAAGAAATGAAGTTAAACAGCCTAAAAAGGATTTTGAACGCTTAGAAATTACGTATCATGAATGAACTCCAGAGTTTCCTCATCTTATAGAGTCAGACCTGCGAATCATCGGCTTATGCTCTTACCAACCCTCTAAAGCCGAGTATTATTATGCTGAACACGTATATGAAGATGGAAAGTATATCTTTGATGTTCACAAACACCCTGCCACTTAACCCCTTGAGAGTGTCAATATTCATGCCATTAGACCATTGCTAGTGAGAGCAATGATTCTGCTCGTCATGCCTTTGCTACTACATACTTCCTATATATTCTCGTCAATCTTAAGAAGTCTGAACATGAGTCAATCATTGGTTATTACTGTCACTGTCAAAACGGCAGTAGAACAGTAGATTTCTGTGCCCATACAATGACCCTCCTAAGGTATCTTGGGTATGGGAGGTTCCAAGAAAGAATTAAACATCCAGCAGCCAACTTCAATAATATTTGTGTTGTCACAGAACTCTTGGATGATGAGCAACCATCATCATTTGAAGTTGAGACTTACGGTACATCTTAGCCGAATACTCAAAGAAGGCTACATTCTATTACATTTATCAGATAAAAAAATATACCGTTTGATACCTTTCTCAAGAGTGGGGGATGATGGGCCATTTTCGTTAAACTCCTTTTTAGTTAAAAAAATAATCAAAATAAAAAAACGTTTATAATAACCTTGAAGTACATGAAAAGAGCTTTCTAAAACACTGTGATAAAAGTACAATCGTATATTGTTAAAACAAGTGACACTAACGTGTAGGTTAAACAGCACCTATAAATGTAAAAACTGCAGACCCCTGTATATTGATAACCGCTAAATAAATTGATGTATAGTTTGGTGAATTAAAAAACGTCCACTAGGACTATCATTCAGCCAAGTTTCAACACAATAAAACAGAAACAATCATTTCAGGTGCGGACACTTGACGCATTCTGCCCCACCTATTTCTTTTACACTTACAATTAGTGGGAGTTTTGACACTGAATGGCAGAAAACAGTATGAAGGCTAAATTCTAAAACGATGTGCCCATTATAAAGTTTGATCTACTCAACAAGAGCTTTCATTTGGTACCAATCTCAGTAGCTTGGGCGTGGGGCCAATTCTTGGTACCCTTCTGGTCGTGAACTTTCACAATTTATAAAAGACTAAACGTTTCAAACTTTCTTTTTAGGTTTGGTTTTTATGTATTTTATGTCATTTTATAACGTTTAATATTGGTATAAAATGTCATCGCACTCGGCCTTTGTATATTCCCCATACTTATGAACAGACTTTTTAAAACTAAAGGTCAAAGCATCGACAGCAGTAATATTGTGATTGTGAATTCTCTTTTGTTAAAGCTCCTTCAGCTTTAAGAAGCACATTCTCATCACGTATCTCGAGTTTTGCACTCAAATCTGTCCCTCAAATTGTATGTCATTTCCATTAATGTCTATTATTAAAATGCATAACATAAATTGGCATTAAAACAGACGTAGATTAATTGTCTCCTTTAAAGCAACGCGCATTCTTAAAATAAACTTTTGTTCTCAGAAAAAATATAATTTTTGGATTCTCCATTATTTTTTATGCTATCAAAATTGGAATTTTCTTTTTTAAAGAAAAGTCACAAAGTTATTATTATAATCTTGTAGTGAATTTAAAAATCAACGTTTTTCTTCCCTTGCCTTTTTACATATCTTGCGTTATTTGATTTAAAATGTTCCTTGTCGTGTGTTTTTTGAAATTATGTAAATCCTATAATTCTGGTAATTTTTGGTTTTGTGAAAAAAGTCATAAGTACAATTTGTTCGACTATTTGAATAATACAAATATACGTAGAGAGAATTTTTGAATTTTGATAAAAAGTGGTCTCAAAAATATCCAAAAAACGCTAACTTTTTAAATTTTTATCCAAAATGCCTGCCTAAAAAACTTGACCTTTAGTTTATGGCACTAAAAGAGTATACCAAAGGACAATCTAATAGATTACGTTTATCGTAAGAACTTGTTTTTCGGATTCAAGGTTCTCAAAACGTAGACATTTGACAGAAACTGGGTGGGTCAAATTTTACAATAATCTAGTACCTTCTCTGATGAGGATATAAAATTAAATTCATTTGCCACAAATCATTTTTTGATAGTTCTATTCATGGTTTTAAACGTAAAAATTGCATTTAAAACGTACAAAGACTAAATTTTTCGAAACCACCCACGCGAAACGAAAACAAAATTAAAAGACAAAAGTTGTAATGAGAATATGCCTACGCAGTGGGCAGATTTTTATTGACTGTTAATGATGTTTTTTAAAATTAAAGCGAAAACTACGCATCCTATCAAACAATGATTGATACCAAATTTGTAGGTCTTTTTCAAAAGCAAAATCAACATTTTTCTTTTCTTGACTTTTTTCATAGCGTGCGCTAATTAGCTCAAAATGTTAATTTTCATGTGTTTTTTTAATTTTGTTAATGCTATAACTGTGATAATTTTTGGTTTTATAAAAAAAGGAATTAGGATGAATTGTTCTATCCCTTTGTATACTATGAACATCACTAGAGAGAATTTTAGAATTTTGAAAAAAGTGGTCTTAAAAATTTTCAAAATGTGCTAACTTTTTGAATTTTTATCCAAAATGACTAGCTAACGAACCCTTTCTTTAGTTTAGAACACTAGGAGAGTATACCAAAGGGCAATATAATCGATTAATTTTTTCGAATGTTATCGTGGAAACAGACGGATATACAGACAGACATACAGACATGCAGACAGTCATACAGATATACAGAGAGACACGTTCATAAAAACCTGTTTTTCGGATTCAGGGGATCTCAAAACGTGGTTATTTGACAAAAACTGGGATGGGGGGGGGGGTCAAATTTTACACAAATGTAATACCATCTCTGATGAGAATGTAGAAAAAAAATGAGAGAAAAAGTTATTTTCGTTATAGGTGTATTTATGGACTTTAGATATTTTAGAACACACGAACCATATTTTTACTGGTGGAACTGACGATTATCTATACTGGTGAACAGTACTGGGCCAGTACTGCTCTCGTAAAGCACTGGCCAGCTGTACTTGACATAACCTCTTTAATTTTAACTGAAACATATCTGCCTGGCCCCGAAGTAAATATTCATTAGTGCCTTAAATCATATAGATAGATTTGCCATACCTATACGAAGGATGTAATTCTGCACTAGAACCTGACAGGGTACCCATAAGTTTTTCCTAGACTAGATATTCTGATTAGGGGCTCATTAGAACACAACTTCAAACAGCAAAATATGGTAAAATTTCTGCACAGGGAGATTTAAAATCAACAAAATCAACCGCACAAAAATAATTTTCTGGAACTTCACTATATGGCGCTAGTAATTAATTTTCTAAATTGCCTCAATTGAATGAATGTGCCTTAGGGGAAATCATTCGCTTACTAAAAGGATTTTAGTAGCTGATATGGGGTGACTGATGCACTTTATTACAAAATATTTTTTTTTCTTGACGAATTTTGTTATGCAGGGAAATCATATGTGAATAATGAACTAGATAATATGGGCAATAGTATCTGGCTCTTTTAAATCGTTACATTCAACTGTTCATTTAGCCAATACCGTTAAACACGAAGCTAATCAAAAGTGGCCGACCACTGGTTCCACTACCCTTCCTCAGATTTTTTTCAATTCAAGCTTATTTAATAATGTCGTTGTAAATGATTACTAGAAACGTGGTTGAGAGCCTAATTAAACCTAATTCCATGCAATTTTATCTTGCGATTTATGGCAGCTCTTTGTATTGGTGAGAAAACAATGTTCAAGCTTTATTTAGATCATTTTCTTATTGTATGGCATACTTTTTAAATCCAAATAATTTTTTTAATATAAAAAGCTTAAAAAAACTATACATTATTTCATATTTAGTGAGAAATAAAGGTATAAAATGCTGTTAAGCATTATCTAACAATTTCTATTGTTTTCCCATCTCTCTAACAGAAACATTGTCTGCATATTTATAATACATTTAAGTCTAAAGTTTGTGTTGTATGGTTTATCTCATTGAAACTGAATTCCCTAAAATAAGCCGCAAAAATGGCGAAAAGCAGTTAAAACGAGCAGTGTGGTTGCAGTCATTAATTTCCTCGCGGCAGATTAAACTCTTTGAGTTATTAACTTTTTCCCGCAGCAGAGGATAACGAGTGCCAGGTTGTCTGGCTCGCGCGCACCGTTCCGTCGATTTCGTATCCAAACTTTAACGCGAATCGGGCAATTAGTCCGGCTGTCAGAACAGGCGACGGTCGTTGGGCGGATGAGTCGAACGACATTTGAGAGTTATTAAAGTGCCCTAGCGTTGGCGGTCCTCCAGCGGGTGTCGAAATAGTGGACGCAGAATTACCGGTCATAGAGGGCAACAGTACCATTCGCATAATTATTCCCCTAACAGCAATTCCCCACTCGTTGACTCCCTAAAAATGAATAGTTTCTGTTGGAAAGCAAAGCTGCTGAATATATGCATAGTTGTTTATTTGTTTGAATATTTTTATTTTCTCACTTTCGGAAACTGTTTTCATGACACAACATCACGTTTCATTGGTAAATGTCACAACCGCAGCTGATGATTGAAGGACATTTTCGTTTGACAGTGATATTTGGTAGACCTAAATTTCTCATCCACTTAGCCAAATATGAATAATTTTCCGGATGCAGACAAAACATTTTGATTCAATCAACACAATATTTTATGAAATTATTCAAACGAGTCAATCAAGTAATTTGGTGGATTAAAGCAATGAGTATGGTGTGCTTCAAATTAAATTTAATTAAACCAAACGATTGATGCATTGAATAATCTGATTATTGAATTAAATATCCATATAAATTCTAAGAAAGGTTTATGAAAGTTTTTGACACTTTTCGAAACTTTTTCTAATTTTTCGCACATCAGCGGCTACAATTCTATTTAACTTTTGGTTCTCTTTCAAAAATTAGGAATCCAGTTTTGCGGAAACTTGTTGCGTTTTCCAATCAAACCTATAATTTATCAATTTGACACGAAAATTTAATAAAATTTCTCGTTCTGAAAATCAAAAATGGATTTTCAGTCACCGGCTAAATTTGAGAAAACTTCAGATTCAAACGAAACAATACATTATTCCCCTATTTTCTTGGTAGCCAATAGAATTTACTAGTTCAAAGTTTCACGTTTCAATTCAACACTGTCATATTCTCCAAGTATGTTTATATTTTTTCCTAATTTAAAAACTTGATTTTTTAAAACGTTTAATGTCTCTTCTGAAAAATGGTCAGATTACAGTTCATTTTACCTACATATGTCGATATTTTAAACAGTTATTTAATATTTCCAAAAATGCTGTTTTTTGTGCAAAATAGTTGTTTCCCTCTCTGACTTTTGAAGTACGTACATGTTAGGGCGAATAAGTAAACACGTGAAAATTATTTGAATCTTTTCAGCAGTAAAAAAAATGTTTAGGTGAGAATCCGAGAAAAGTAACAAAAATATTTGAAATGGGTTAACATTCTAAACTTCTTCGTTTCAAAATTACAAAAAATTACTATCAGTTAAAAACTAATAGCGGATTTTTAATAGTTTAAATTCTGCTAGTGAATCATATCAAAAAGTCCGAAATTAAGCAGAAATGTTGCTTAATTTAGAATATTTTTAAATTTTCGAAAAACATGTTTTGACATGTTTTGTTTTTAATTGAGTCATAGGGTAAAGACAAGAATTCTTGGCAACCACCCCTTCCGCCATTGTTCGCAGCCTTCTCTGATTTCATTGATAATAGATTTATTTAGAATATTTTGAATGAATTTTTTTAATTCTACTATCATTTTGAGATACAATACATTATTTAATTATTTAGAGAAATGGAGTATGTACCCAAAATAAAGTAAATTCATATCGATTTCTTGGCATGGTAATAATAGGGCCAAGGGGAGAAGAATTGGTTTTTTACGCGATGCTTACATTTTTGAAAAAAGGTTAATATGTGTTTGACCAGACACTTCTTTAGTTTAACCGTATATGTATTTCATCATTTAGCATTTTAAAAAAACAGTTTTTTTGTGATATTGAAGCGTTTCAATCACAACAAAAATTTTTTTGTTTTATGAATACAACATGCAACTTTATGTAATAATCAATAAATTGTATTAGCTAATTTGTTTTGATAGAAGAAATAATTGAAGAAATTAGCGACAAACATCAAAAGTACTGATTGAAATTAGAATGGTAAATATCTATTACCTCTTGAACCCAAAAAAAACGACACGAAGCCAGCTAGAATCCCTCGGCAGATCAAAAAAGGCCAGTGGAGTGCCCTACGTTTCGTTTGATATATTTGCCGTTAGCAGAGCCGCCGTTCGCAGCCGATAAAGCAAAATCGGATTAATTGCTTTGCTTTCGTCACGTTTTGCCCCGTTCGTCCTGCAAGGCTCCCCTGCCAGGCGATTGATTTGACTGGTAATAGATCCGCCAGGAACTTCACGCCTTCCCTTCAGCTTCTATGAATACCCTGTGCCTACGGTTCATATCAATATGTGTGCGATGTCGCGTTGCGTCCTGTATAAATCCATACATGCGTATAATTCCTCACACAAGAGCTGCGGCCAAATAAAACGATGGTATAACCAGATACGTCAATATCACGATAACGCTTACCGGTTACCACCCTAGGTGGTCGCTGTTTTGACACAAAATTTCAATTGTGCTCTATTGATGTTATGCGTATATATATATTTAGTTGGAGTACAATTAATCCGCTAATAAATCTTGGGATAAGCGACGCGTATTACAAAATGAATCTGAATTTATAATTCAATTTTGTTTTCACTAACACAAAAATAAAGTAAAATGTAGTGTAAAACATAAAGTATATCAGAATTACAATATCTACAACCGAAAACACCTTTAGGTTCTTCTATACACTACATTCTTAAAATTGTCGAATTGTCAACATCGCCTTATGAAACGGGCGTACAATTTGGTTAAGTTGTTATAGCTACTTGATTTAAAGGACGTAAAATTGAGAAAAATTCGCAGAAACCTTTAGAAGAAAGGGGCATACGCTGTTTTATTTAAATTAACAAAAACGTATACTAAATTGCAACAATTTAGGGCTTCTTGTCAAAGATTGATGGGATCTGCGCACTATCCAAGTACTACTCGAACATGCTGGAACCTTCAGGTGTTCAGCTGTTGATGTTTTTTATTCCTCTAAAAAGCTGCTCGGTTAGTTGCTCTTCGGGCGTGGCCATTAATTAGATTTACTAGGCATTACAAATTATTTCTACATGTTGAAAGTTATTGCATATATTTATGTTCATGCCCGCCATCGATAAAAAATATTGCACTACAAAACCCTAAAATTTATAGAATGCACTGTTAAAAAAACGGATTGAAATTTAATATACATTGAGTAAACTCATTAACATATACCGTACAATTATTTTAATATACCGTCATGCTGTAAAATTAATATACATTTATATTAAAGTCGGTAAAACAGGGTGCGTGAAAAGAACCAAGTTCTTTAGAGCCTTCGATTCTTGCCAAATGTTAAAAAATAAAGTTATAAACTTAAATTCTTCGACTAAATACCTGCTTGTAATTAACACTGAAAAAACTATATTCGAATTTTAAGAATTTTCCACTAAACTGAAGAATATTTGCAACTTAAGTAGGCACCAACAATATCCCGAGCAGAAATTTCCCCATCTTTCCCTATTTAAAGTTGATATCCGATGAGGTCGCAATCATAATATCTAGTCTAGAAAGAACTGGTTGGGGTCCCTCTGAAAATACCTAGTCCAGGATAACTGGTTGAAGCCCCTGTCAGAATATCTAGCCTAGAAAAAACTGTTAGGGGCCCCTATCAGAATATCTAGTCTAGAAAAAACTGATTGGTCCACTTTTAGATTCTAGTGAAGAATTTCGTGCCTCGTACATGTATAGAAAATCTATCTCTATATTGTTTTTTTTTTAAGAAAAAATTTCATCCTTATCAAAAACTGTAAATGTTCAGAAAAAATGACATTTCCTGTCAGTAAAAAAAGTTGTATAGTAATCTACAACGGGAAAAAACGAAATAGTACAGGAAGAAAAATTTCAATCAAGTAAAATGATTTATTTAAAAATTATTTTATTGATATTTCTGTTAACAGTTTGTATATTTTACATATACGTAACGAATATAGTAAAAAACAGTTAATTAAAAAAAGTGAGTTAAAATTTTGTTGAGCCGCAGCTTATGAATATGGCTTTTTCATTGACTATCAACTTGAAGGTTTAGCGTAATGGTTAAGACTGCCGACGGCTAGGCGATACATTTAGGTATAGATGCAAGTGTTCGATACTCCGTAGCGTTAGAAATTTTATTTGTAATTTAATATTTAAAAATGTGTGCATAAAAATATATGCATTCACTCTAAATAAGACTATTAATATTTAAAGTAAAAATACTCGCAAGCAATTAATGTTTATTTTTTAGACACATTTTTTGTCATATAAATTAAATATTCAACTCCATTAAATATTTATCGGGTAATAGAAAGGGTTCAGGCGGTGCCCTACCAATTGTCAGACGATTAAAGGGCACTCCCGTTATGGCCTGATCATAAGTTCTAGCTAGAACCTGCCTTAAACAGCGTTACAGAACTGGTCAGGCCCTCTCCGTTTTTCCCGACGAGCGCCCGATTAGAAATAGAGAAATCTACCCTACTAAACCCCCATCGGAATTTCTACATGGGATATTCTTGATGTAAGACGGAGGACCTCTCACCTTAAGACTATATATTCTTGTTTATATGATAATAAGGCATAGTCAATCTTAGGCTACAAAGGTGATGCTTCTGTGCGACTGTGCGAAATAAATACATAATGAATATATGTAAATAGTGCTTTGCGAAATCTTTAATAGAAAAGTCAATAAATTGTGAACATCAAAGCCAGAAGTAAGTATACTAACAATTTTTTCAATTGAAAATTATAATGCACTAACCACATTTTGACAAATTTTAAAGAAAGATATTTAATTATTTATGTTGTACTTACGACTTTTCTTTAACGCAAAACACTAAATTCTAAAAATTTCAAAAAAAAATAAACTGATTTAGAAGCATGTGGCACGACGATTTAAAAGAAATTATTAAGCAGAGAAAGGCGCATTTTCCTTAGCGGATTTCTTCTTCCCCACTCATCTTCTCATTAAAAAAAATTGTTTCCTTTAGTTAGATTTAGCTTAGTTCATTAGGAATATTACTAAGAATATGCCTGTAAGATTATGACACTCTTAATATCAGAATATCGTTTTTTTGTTGTAAAAGGCAACCTGAGTGTGAAATTTTTCTAAAATTCGCTCTGAATGCTAGAATTTTAACGTGAGTACAGGTGCTTGGAGGTTAGGTTCCTTAGTTATTTTCTTTTTTAAACCTGACACTTAAAAACCAGTGTTATTATGTTTATCTGTGTATAGCAAAATGTTTTTTAATTTATGCAAAGTGCAAATATCTGTCTTTTCTAATAAATTATCAATACAACCTATATAACATTTAACATACATTAAATGCAAGTAGAAAAATGAGAAAATTATACTGAAGGCGGGAAATTTAAAGCGCAAAGGAATACTTTTTCTCGAATATTATTAAATATCAGAAATTATAAAATGTATGTTTTATATTCTATTATAGATATTAGATATTAAAACTGTAACTTAAATACAATGTAATATATTAAAAAATAATATTACTCTTTCTTTCACATTACTTACATAAAATTTAATCTAAATCATATTAAAAAGTATAATACCAATTGTAATTTCAATCAATTATAAAATTGCTGAAAATCTGTTTTCTTTTATTACACTATTATTTTAAATATAATATATTCAAGACACATTAAAAGTATTTTCTTAAACTCTTCTCTACTCCAAATTGTTAAAAAAAAGCTTAAATTAATACAATAATGATAGATTTATTTGCCGGAAATTTGATATAAAAATGACTTTTTATTTTCTATTTTTACTTAAATAATGTTAGTTTGCAAAAAACTTCAGCTCAGCATACTACTGTTTAATTTCCGTGAGTATATAAAACTGCGCTTTAAGTATTCTTGGAGTAAAGTATGATGACGAAGGGGACATTTTTTGGATAAATTAAAAATTTTCGTTATCTGAATAGGCGATACTTCGATAATTTTAGAATCACACTCTTTTGCTTTATACGGTATCTGCTGGTCACCTAAATCTACTAAAGAATCGGAAGATTTTGAACCTGGGTAGTTGCGCGAACTATCCGCCCTTATCGAGATTGAAGGGGACATTTTAACTGTAAAAACGGTGAATCGACTTTCAGATATCCTTGCTGAGCTATAAATCAAAAGCGCAAAGGTAAATCCACAGAATTTCAGCAGTCTTCGCTGCACTGCACTAGCATGATTTTTTAAAGAATTTAAAAATATTTTTCGGAATTTGTCGAATTAATATATATTATATCTTTTTATTCGAGTTTCTGTAAAGAGTGTAAACTTTTCTTTATATTTAAAGGATCCTGTTTGTAAATTTCCATGCAATATAATTTGTAATTTGAGGTAACTTTACCTGTAATATTACGGTGACAGAAAGACGACACTTCCCGGGGAAACAACAATATGCGACGTAGTAATAGAGCTATCAGCGACGCAAATGCGGGCGGGCTGGCGCATTTAAAAAAATCTATTTGTCATATCTTGAAATGCGCTTGCATGCTTCACCAATGAAAAATTGGAAGCGAACTGATTAACAAAGATATTTTTTTGGAGGGAAGTGTGGTGTATGTTAAATGATCTATATTACTAGTAAAATTAAAATAATGGACAGAAAGGCATTCAATCTTAAATTCACTCATATGTGCCACACAAATTTTTGTAAATCTTCAAAATTGTCTACGTTATGGATTTTAACTCTTTGCAAAGAAATAAACAAAAAAATTCTTTTATTTTAAGGGAGGGGAGGTTAATTCGGTGAAAAAGGGCATGTTTTTAAGAATATTTTGGCGATACAGATAGTGTGTGTTTATTTAGTCAATTTCCATATAATAATGCAAAAAAATCCACATGCATTTGTTAAAGGAGATGTTTCTCGAGGTAAACCTGGGAAGATTTTATTTTTTATTTTTTAATTTTTCGTAGCACTTGGAAGCGAAAGAACCGACTTCCGCTCAAAAATCGGCTAATTTCTTATGGTACAATTAATAATTTTTACAAAAAATCCTCCCAGGGTTACCTCAAGAAATACCTTCTTATACAAATGAATTCGAGTTTTTTTGTTTCAAATGATTCTGTTGCGATTAATGATGTACGCCGCAAAAAAACTTTTTCTTGAGGCGCCTCTGAAGATTCATTTTCACTCGCTCGATTTTTAATATTTTGCAAAGAAAATTTAGGAAAGTATTGCACAGAAAAAGAAAAAGAAATTCTGTAAATTATATCTGAATATAAATGAAAGTCTTATTGCGTAAACTCGATATGGCCACCCTCTGGGTCTGTCGCCCCCCCCCCCGCCCTCCTAATAATTTCAAACTTTTATTTGGTTTCCTGATTGGCGTGAATTCGCCACAAATAACAAAATTGGCTCTAATAAATTAAAAAATATTTGCTTTGAGGGGGGGGGGGTGGAAGCAGTATATCATAGCTGTTAAGTTTTCTACAGTGACATTAAATTTAAAATAATGGACAGGAATCATGCACAAAACTTAAAATGCGCTAATGTGTCCCATAACAAAAGTTCTGTATATCTTAAAAAGCGCTAGATTCAATGCTTTGCCTAAACATTCAAAATTCTTAGTTTTGTACACGATTGAAACCCGAAATATCTTAAAAAGTGTCCAAGATATAGTGGTTATAACACTTTGCAAACTGATAGTAACGGAAAAAATGGTTAAATTTGAAAACTATCTGCGTCCTTTCAGATTATACAACTTCAAATGCACTCATATGAGCCACTAAATTTGTCTTTGTATATTTAAAAATGATTGAAGATATTGTTTTAACACGACTTCAAATGCGTTTACATGCGTCTCTTGATTTTTCTCCATGTTTAAAAATTGCTAAAAAAACCGATCATAAACCCTTCCATTAACGTGTATCATCGATCGATTTCACGCTCATAAAACCAAATGACGTTAATTTACGATATCAAAATCGATAATGGGCTTTTCAGATAGGATCTCAAATCTGCTCATATGAGCCACTTTCGAAGTTAACAAAAAACCATAATCAACTCTCTTATAACCATTTATCATCTATTCAGCCAACGCGCATAGAACAAAATTACTTCAATTTCCAATATTAAGGTTTTAATGAACTGATTTTAATGAATGAAAATAAATAGCAGAGTGTGGATTCCAACACATTACTTATTTCCATTTAATTTTGCAGAAAATTTAATGCTCAGGATATGAAGTACTTACAAATTCTTAAAAACATGTAATACAATATCTTCGTTTTGTGAAACAAACATCCATTTTTATTTTTGTATGTGAATTCATAGTTAACTATAGACAAATGTTCCTCTGCTAAGCATTTACTTTTATTATTGTGATAACTATATTTTAAATATGAATAGGAATACCAATTTTAGGCATGAAAAAAAATTTTTTTTATCAACAAATGCAAGAATTGTTTAAATAAAAATAGATACATATTTGTTTGAAACATAGATAATTCAGCTGATAAATTCTAAAAAATTTGAAACTTTGGGAGTAAAAAATGCTGCGGGCAAGAAGTGCCGCGTAAGATAAGACCAAGAAAACTTATAATTTATTACACGTTTTGATATCTTCCGTCTATCGGTCGAATCACATATTACTAGAGTGGGCCAAAGAAAAACCTTTTTTCAAATGAAGCATTTTAATAGTGACTTGAAGTTGTATTTGTACAACAGAAATTAGCTCTGCACATTTTATTTCGATCTGTTAATCATAATAAATCCCAGGGATATATTTTATCTAAAGCTTTATGAAAACATTGCAAAAAATTACAATAAATCAATATAAAATTATCTTTCATCGCATAATTACTGTGATTTTTTATTCTGTTTATGGATTTTAACATTCAAATTTTGAAAACTTTAAAAAATAATTTCTATGAGCCAAAAAGGTGAAGAATTTTTTAGTCACATTTTTTTGTAGCAACTAATTAGCTTAAATTACATAGGCATACATGTAATATCCATATACGCATATTCAACGGGCTGAAAAAGGTTTAAAAAATTTGAGTGGAGGGGGGAAAGGTGGAATGCTGCAACGGATTTATGACCCGATGGTGTTTAGACGGTCGAGCGGCCTCATCAATTGTCTGCCAGTAGTAGCGACCGGTTGAAGTCAGACGATACGTTGGGCGGGAGTACTGAATAGCTCGCCTAACCTCATTTATTGGTTAATGCATTAAATGAAAACATACTGAAAACCACCTTGTTATGTGTAATGTCTGATTTTTTACTTTCGTTGATAATATAAGACGAAGAAAAAATAACACATTTTATCCAAATTTACGAATTTGTTATGGAGGAGCAGAACTTTTTTTATTTTTTCGGTTTTCAATATAAAAAACTCTTTAATTTTTCTATTAATTTACTCCCATTTTTCGCTGGTTATTTTGTATATATTGATCGTGATTGCCATCGCTGAATTCGTAAAGGACCCTAGAAAATTCGTATAACAACCGCTCTAAGCGTAAAAAGAAACAACAACTGAGAAAAACTAAATAGGAAAGGTTACGCAGTCGACGCCAAGCTTTGTCGCTTGGAATGCTTTCCAAACTATCGAATCCATTTCAGTGGAGACGACAGACTGGGACGTGTCTAATCGAAAATTCCTGTTAACGACATTACCGATTTCTAAGAAGATTCTGCAGATCGTATATATGGTACATTTAGGAGCTTCTTAGACAGGTTTAGAAAGCAATTATTATTTTCTTTCAAGAATAAATAATCAAATTTAAGGAAAGGCGCAATTTTTAAAATCTTGTATTAGAAATGTCTTAACATCCAATATACACGGAAAATTAATCCAGACGCACCTCATAACATTTTCATATACGACATTTTCATTTTTCTCATACGTAGAATATACTATTTTAATTAGCATCGTGAGTTTTGAAACTCTCTGTTTGGTGAATATTAACTGAAATTACTTTTAAATATCTGCAGTTGTGATGAAAATTCGGCTTCGACTTCTCGACCGCAATCAAGTTGTTTCAGTAACAGCGGGTGTGAATTCAGCGGTAGGCAGTCACGTATGAATTATTCTTAATTGGAGCGGAGAATTTTACTAGATAGGTAAATATAAGAGGATAGAGAGATTTTGCACTAATTTCCAGGAGACGAATATTCAAACGAGCACACATGACAGTCTGGTGCTGTTCAATTTGTCCGCTCGCGTCTTTGGTGGCATCGCTTCCGCAGGAGCTTCTCGTTGCGTTGGTAGAAATATCCAATTAGGAGGTAAGCGAAGCTCCAAATTAGTCCAATGTGAGCAAAATGCGGCAAACGTTCATTGCGACATGACTGTTGGATCTTTGTGCGGATAAAGAGTTTTAGCTCTCTAATAATCAAAATTCTACTTATAATCAATATTTTTAATAGGGCAATTCTGGAATCCTTGAAAGTTCTGAACTTGTTAACGTAAATGTTTTAGTATACTGTGATTTTTAAATATCTCTCTTTTCTATCTCCTCCCTCCCTTACATTTTTCCCTGAGTGCTTTTCAGTAATATTTATTAACCTTTATTAACGATAAATGCCTTAAAAGCAATTGCGACCACTCAACTGTAATATTGGTCGCCTGCTGACTTTGGCTGTTTGAAAACTTCCTGCCTTACCACCATTGCCTTTTTTTCTGAAAAAGTAGATTGAAAATTGGATCACTAAAATCGAGGTACCGGGAGGGCAAAAGTTCCAATATAGTTTGACTCGTGTAACAAGAAAGCCCAGCATAGGCTGCGTCATCAGCTAACTTCTGCATCGAATCGCATTCGTCTCAGAGCTTTGGCAAAATTGCGATTGACATGTGTACGTTGTAATAAGTCAAATGGAGCCTAAATTTAAAAAAAAGGGTTTAGAAAGATAACAAATAAAACAACTGTTGAAATTGGACAATGGCGGAATATATAATGGGAGATTCTATACGGCAATTCGGATTTTGGGACGTTGTGGATTACACCTCCCTTGAGTAGATGAAATGTCAATGACTAGTTGGGAGTCCTAAAAAATAAAATACTGTTTTAAAGATTGTTGCATTCTGAAATATACCATTAAATGAAGATAATTGGATTCGGACACTCTTCTTACACTCTCTTTACCGTACGAGAAGAATAAGCTTTGGATGCTGCTTCGAGCACGATCCCATATTATCTCCTCTTCACGAGAGCCCGTCAACTTCTGCACGCCGCAGTGACCCACTCGGAAAACTCATAACGAAGTCTCCCCCTTGAGAGTTTGCTGGAGTTTCAGAAGAATAAAACTTGACTGTCGAAAAAAGACGAGCAGAGCTCCACTTGATTTTACTGCCGCTTAATTTTACAACGCTCTTGAGTACCTACTTGCGTGAACAGTATACTTTTTGTAGCCGGTTTGTTGGACATAGGAGGAGAAGAAAGCTTCGATCGATAAGAATGAGCTGATGGCAAGGTAAATTAACATCTGTGGTGTAAAATATAGTTACAATGTCGCCAAAAACTTTTAAAATCTCTACTCTGTTAATTTTTTTAATTTAAAAAAGGAATCAGTTTAAAACTTTACAGTTAGCTACATAGTCTAGGACTCACTCTGCTGGACAGACTTGATTTAAAATCCACCGTGCAAAGCAAGGTGGATTATAAACGATGGAACCCTATTTTCTTCTCATGAATAGTTTAAGCGTTTGAAATAAGAGTTCCAACTTTGTTTAGAGCTATTCATTCCTCTTTGTCTGAATTCAAAAGAATAAGAAGTACAACCGAATATTTAGCTAACTTATAGTATAGAACATTTAGGCCTAAGAAAGGGCAATACTTTAAAGTCAGGTGTTACTTTAACTCGAGAGTACGCGCGCCTTGTTCATTTGGACCGACGGTTTGTATATTTTAAAATACAATATAAGCTCGTTCAGTGTGATGGTTTTCCGTCTAGGTATTCTCATTTAAGGTACTTATCTATATTTTTACGTCACTGCGCAAAGATTTGTGCACTTTGTACCTTTTTCACGATTTTTCAAATACTTCATCGGTTTAATTGACCGTCGCGCCACTAACGTTAGTTAGTTAGGAACGTCTACAAAAAATTGGTGATTTTAGATAATCACCCAAATCATTTTTAAAAATGCACTAGTTATATTTTCAACTTTATTATAATATTTATCAAGCCCTAAGAACAACTCTAATTTTTTATCTAAACAGATCCAAAGGGTCTTCACGTGAAAGTCTCAACAAAATTAAAAATTTAAGATGATCACCCAAATTACCTTTAGAAAATCTCGTGTTAAATTGGTAACTTCGTAATAATATTAGAGAGTCCCCTCGGATCACCTCTAATTTTTTCACGTAAACAGATCCGAAGGGACTTCACTTAAAAATCTACGCAAACTTTAAAATTTGAGAAAATCACCAAATTCACCTTCAGAAAAGCCCCAGTTAAATTCTCAACCCGATAATAATATTAAACAACCCCTGAGACCAGCCCTAATTTTTTATCTGATCTAATCCAAAGGGTCTTCATGTAAAGTCTCAAAAAATTTAAAATTTCAGATAATCACCCAAATCACGTTTAAGGTGGTCGTCTAGTTACGCGCTCGATTTTCGAGCGTATCTTTGAGGATGGATTGCAAAAAAATTGAACATGATATTGAGATGTGGTTTTTTATATTATTTTCGTACATTTTTTCTCTAAAAATCGATATATTGTAATTATTTATTTATTGACAACTGTGTCTTTGGGATGACCTCAACCGCGCATCCATCAAAAATTCGTACCCGACTTTGTGGCACGCTTTCTCAGGTTTAACTTAATGAATCTAAAAAAACAAAATATTTCTGTATTTGTTATAACTTTGGCTATGGCCTGACACAAGCTTTTTAAAATAAGTTGAAAATTCTTAAAATTGTGGATGTTTGAACAAAAATATCACATTTTTACCATTTTTTTCGAGCTAAAAAGGGCTGTAAAAACGTGAACAAATTTTTTTTCCAAAAAAGTTTGTGTCAGGCTATAGTGACACCTCTGCTGAACAATTTAAAATTTATAAAAAAACAATATCTCAAATACTCTAGTCAGGCCCTTGCCAACACTTTCGAAAAACACGACTTTTGGGAAAACGCGTTTAAAGCTAAACAATGCAATTAAACACGATTGGCAAAACTTACAGTTTAATCGGCTATGCCAGGTCTATAGAGCTCTCCATCCTTGTTCTACGAGTCACATGAGTGAAACAGCTGACTTTTTTTTGTCGGGGAATAACACACACACACACAGAGGATCACAAAAATCTGTTGAAAGACAGCGTGACAGGACAGAAATTGGCTATGTTTGGCCACCTATATCTCGTAAAAGATTCTGTTTTGGGTTAAATCCTTTATAGGGTACATTTATAGTATCAAAAAGATTCGAAATATGGAAAAAAAGAAAAATTGATTTTTTGAAAAAGCGTAACTAGACGACCCCCTTAAGAAACCAAAATCAAATTCCCAAACTTCAGAATAATGTTTAGCAACCACCTAATAAAACCCTACCACTTATTCCTGAACAGATGCAAAGAGCCTTCACGTAGCGCAATCGAAAACTTTCATTATTAAAAAAATTTTTATCGCCTTTAGAAACCCCAAGTCTTAGTCTGAGCCCCATAATAATATTCAGCAACTCCCAAGACCATCTCTGATTTTTGACCTGAACAGATCCGAAGAGTTTTCGCTTAAACGACTAAAAAATTTAAAAATATGAGAACAATACACAATCCACCTTCAGAAAACCTGAAGTTAAAATTCCTAGTTGCATAATATTATTTAACAACAAACAATGATTAAATTTTACAGTATTTGTTTGTAACGAGCATACGGCTATTATTTGTAAGGCATTTTTTCAGACCATCGGTCAAGCCAATTTCTGAAGCGAAGAGTAGATTTTCTGAATTAAATATTTATTTTATGATCATTAAAATCTACAATATTATTTTAAAAATTATTTCATGCTAATAAAATATAAAATTTATGTATTATTTATACAGTTTGAGTAGAATTATTACGATGTTTTTCAATATATTTCTGCCAGTCGAAATGAGTGAAGAAGCAATGTTTTTTTGTGGATTCTTTCTTTCTTTACGGAAGGCTTCACCCACTGAGCACCCGACGGAAGCCAGCTCTCTACGTCTCCGCCAAGGCTATCTTCTGGGACCCTAAAATCTAAATTTATAGAGAAGCCCATAAAAGACATATGTTGCCACCTCACGTGTTTTAAGGAACTGTCCCCGACTCGCACTTCGCTCTCTTCGACGTCTACCTTGCACACATCACGCTAGACTTTAAAGTTTAAAGCCTCGCGTACTACACTCGATGCACAATGCACTAATACCATACTTGGTACGAAAACAGAGGCTAAGTCAAAACTGAGCTCCGATAGTAAAGGGGAAGATGGTGAGGAGGAGGACGTCCGTGAGTTCGTTCCTTGAGCTGGGACAGGCCCGTGGATGTAAGGCTAGGGGCAAATTTTTTCACAAGTATGTATTCCAAAAAGGCCCCTCATGCAGGTTTTTCAAAAATCAAATGATTGGGAGCTTTCAAAATAGCGTTAACAACATGAAGGCTGCAGCACGCAGCTTTTTCATACACAATCATATGTAACGCATGTACTTATCAATTGATTTTAATTTAATTAGTCTCAAATTGTTCACTATACTTGTGTACACTCGAAAAAAACTAAATAAATTAATAATATGTTTTGTTTATTCCGAATTGGAAGAAAAAACTTAAATTTCATTTTGTTTTTTTGATTTTTAATCCTCTATATTTTATGATACAAATATTTTTCTATGGAAAACATGAAAAAATACTTACCATAAATTAAAAAAATTACTTACAGCAATATCGACTTGAGACAAAAAATCAAAAATAAATTTTTTGGAAATCCTAAAGGGCAAGCTTTATAATTTGAATCATTGTAATATTATGTTAAAATTTGGAAAAATGCTTTAACATATTGAAAAGGTATAACCTTTCAGTTTGTACTGTAACTAAGGACAGGACTTCATTGCCCTAGATAAAATAGAATAAATAAAATTACATAACGTAAGCGAGACAAATATTAAAATTTCAACAACTTCCCAAAATATCAGAACATTGTATTCATTTTTCTTAACCTATACTTTTTTAAATGTAATAAATCAAACAGCTCTGGATCATGTATCTTTTATGTTCTTTAAAAGATTAAAATACATCCTAATGAAGTTCGAAATAAATCACATATAGGAGAATTTTCTGCTCGATTGATACCAGAGGCTTTTCGTGACTTATGGTCAGATATGGGTGTGATAATTTTTGTTATTAAGAACTATCAGGGCTTCGCCCCCTGTGCACTACGCTCGGTAACCCCTGGTTAAGGTTTTTTCAATTATATTCGGATTCATCAATATTAAGTTATATTTTAATTGAATACAATATTTTAAAAATATGTAGTACGATACATTATATAGACTGAATTGGAATAAAATAAAATACGTTCAGGGAGGAACAAAGGGTTCGATGGAAAGGAAGAGGGTAATATGCAGGGATCGATAAGGATAAATGAAGAAGGGAAGCTCTGAAAACTCTCGTGGAAGACTCTGGAGGTCCTCATAGCAGGTTCTACGGACTATCATAGGAGGTTCTGAAGGTTTTCATAGGAGGCTCGGGAAATCTTCTTATGAAGGTTTGGAGGTACTCGCGGGAGGCCCTGGAGGTTTTCATAGGAGACTCGGGAAATCTTCTTATGAAGGTTTGGAGGTACAAGTGGGAGTCTGGAAGATCTTGTAGTTGGCTCTGGACGACCTCGTGGAAGATTTGAAGGACTCCTCGGAATTCCTGAAACATCGACTACCATATTTTTATATAATATTGAGATATAATAGGACATGTCTCTCTCAGGGCAAGCGAAGTTTATCATATGTTTTCTAAATATGATGACTCATTATTATATCCAAAATAATATGAAAGAATTAAGCGGTACGGGAATAATTCACTATTCTTTGAGATCTCAGGAGGACTGGACATTTCAGAAAATCTTTGAGATACTAATGCTCAACTTTTCTAATTTGAAGAAATGCAAAATTAAAAAAAAAATAAATAAATAAAAATTATAAAATATAAAATACTAAATTATATGTATCATTATATGCATCATTGTCCACAATAAAGCACTAGAAACTACAAGACTTAAAGAAATAGTTGTATGTACGAATTTTGTACGTTTCACCCACTGAAGCAGTGTCATTATTTCTAATGCCGCTGGGATCGAGGTAATTTCAAATTTGGCAGCAAATGAATTTTCATATTACTTGTTTTGTTGGAAATTAAATAATCTTGAACCGTCATTAGAAACATTTCTCATATTTCCTACAGAAAGACATTCTTAGGAAAATAAAAGCTGATTTAGAATTTCAAAAACATTTTTTTCTTTCATTTTCTTTCTCCCACTTCGGATTAAAAAAAATTGAACGTAATTCAAATGTATTTTTGAACATTTCTAAGAAGTAACATTTTATTATAAAATCCACCTAATTTTCCCATTCTATAGTATCCAATGAAATTTTATAAAAATATTTAAATAGTAAAATAAATAGTCTGCTTACTTTTCTTAAGTGACATACAAGTTCATTAAAAATTTGAGGCTAATTAAATGAAAATCACTTTGTAACTACAAAAGTTACATATAACTGTTTGTTACACAGCAGAGCCACTTCACTTGCCATGCTGAGGATCCCATTTGGAAAGTTTCCCATCACTTGATTTTTAAAAAACCTATATGCGGATCCTTTCTGGAACGTATACTTTATAAAAAAAATCGCCTGCAGTCCCACCACCTTCCACTACCATAATTTCTAAACTTCTTTTTTAAATACGTTTCCATCACTCAAAAGTAATGCGAAAGCGGTTCCGGGGACGTGGTTTGGCAGGACGAGGAGGTGAGTATAGTGGGTATTTAATTCGGATGACGCTCAAACTCTAAATGTAAATCCACTGTTATCTCCTGAAAAAAATATTTTCTATGGCATCCAACGTCATTAAACCGTACATAAAGACAAACATCCTACACTGCATAATGATGATATATTTAAAAACGTATAGCTTGGTTAAAAATAAACCATATGGAAAGTTCTTATGTTTTAATAGTTATTTAAGCGTCTTGAGATTCAGAAAATAAGACAATTTTGAGGCATAAAAGTCACTTTTTTTAAGTTAATAAAGTATTATTGACATGCCTACCATTTAATGGTTATTTTAAGTAGGTCGCGCTGAGTGTATATTACACAAGTGAAAAATTTCTAGTTAGCAACTTTTCACTGTCTTGTCAACTGTCGCTAGAAATGGAATCAACTTTCTAGAGTGACGCATTAAGTTCATTTTAACCTTACACTTTTCTTTTTTTGAAAAGACGACATCCTGAAAGTGTTGTGACTTGATCTTCGTTACATAAAAGCATGTGGAATGCCCAGCTAATGCGGTTGCCTGAAACGAACCGACAGATATAGATAGCTAATCGAAGGATTTCGAATTCTTTCTGCTCGCCTCGTCGAGTTTTCCGCTCAGAATGAGAAATAGTTTCAAATCGAATTGACCTCTAACTCCGACGTCTTAAAGCGATACGATTATCCTGTCGTACCTTCTGTTCCTCGAGGTCTTGCCGCCTTGAGGCTGTCGTTAGAAAACAATATAAGTTTGCATTTGATGAAAAAGGCACACAAAGCCTTTGAGCGCCGTTCCATAGAATTTCGATGACCATCGCATTCCCTTCAAAGGATGGATCTCTAAAATATACACTTAGTTCTGCTTTTATTTTATAAAACACCCGTAGAACAAAGAAAAGTGACTTTTATGTCAAAGTATAGGATTTCGATTCTCAAATTCTGTTTCTTGAAACGCTACCTTTTTGCACCTTCACATCATTACTTTATTCAAGTAGTTTCGTTTGCAAAAACAGAACAAAGGAAGTGCTTTTTACGCTTAGCAAATAGCGCAATAGGTCATTTATATACAGCAAAATGCTCAAAGTTTTCGGCCTTCAGTGATTACACTTGAAGTAATTAACGATCTTAACTGGAGAGCAGCGGCGCGAGTGTCGGGAAAACTGATCGATAAGCGACTACTATAGAAAAGATATCTGAAGAAAGACCGATGGCATTATCGTAGATAATTACGTCGTTAACGACATTCTCATTATCGCTAGTTAATGACACTGCATACTTGAATTTTCTTGTATAAGAGCTCAAAACTGTGTTATGCACCGGAATATCACTAAGCTAAGGGTTTTAAAATCATTACATTATCAACTGAACCATAATATAGTATTGATTTCAAAGGAAACTTCATACATTTTACGAGTAATTTTTTCTATATTAGTATCACAGATAAGTATATTCATATAAAGAAAAATTAATTTTTTATTTTAATCTTAAAAAATTGAAGCTTTAATTCGAATATTAAATTAGGAAATCCATAATCTGACTGAAATCTATTCAACTGCACTGAGTCATACTGATTTCAATCAAATGCTATTCATTTAAGTATTAAATTGAAATTTTATTTCGGGTTCTTAACATTTTTTAGTTGCTGTATTTCTGAGCCTTTCTCAGTTTGAAATAACTGTCTATTACTTCGCGGTCAAGTAGCGTGTAATAAGAGAAAACACAAAATGCAGTAAATTTAAAGAAATTTAAAGAAAATAAATGAAGAAAAATTTAAAGTGAAAACATGAGAAATTACTTTTCACTTTATTTATTACCGTATGACGGTAAATGTAACTGATTTTTTCGTAACAAAATATGAATAAAAATGATGGAGGCATTTATCTATTCATCTAGGACATCTATTAGAGTTATCAAAAAAATTAATTAATTTCTTTTTAGTTTTTGTCATCGATAGGCAATTGAAAATCAGTGCTTTTTGTAATAGTTAAAAAAAACATTATAAGGGAAGAAAAATTATTTTAATAGTGCCAAAGGCTGTTTTACTTGGAACAAGCTTATCCTTCCTAAAAATTTGTAAATAAAAAATTATTTTTCAGGTTTAAGTTCATACCTTTTGATGAGATTTCATTATCATTGAGTGAATAACTATAAAAATACACAACGAAAATGACCAAAAACCAGAGTCATATTATTTTTGTTTTTCAAAGTATGAAATCATTCCGAATATAGTGTTCTTTGTTGTAGGTACAAAAGTAATTAACATAACATAAATCATATGGCTCTGCTTTTCAATTATTTCCCTTATGTATTAACATAGTAATACTATCTTAAACTGAACCAGTAAAATTTTTACTACTTGAATCAGTATTTTGCATTATCACTGGCGAACCAGTGATTTTCCAACTTTGACTGGGTGAAACAGTAAGTGACTCAATTGAAACAGCGCTACTGAATATACTAGTATCGTTATATGATAGATAGAATCAGTGATTTAGCGATCCATGCGGGCAAGACATGAACTTCCAGTTGTCTGGCACGCGCAGCGTCGCTGGTCAGGTATTCGCATTTCTCGAGTGCAAACAAACCTTATTGTATACTTGTGTTTGTGTTATAAAAAATTGGTGCCTGACTGCAATAAGCAGGGGACATAGTATCTTTCGCTCGGAAGTGGGAAGGCCCCTGGCCACTAGGGTTTGACTTTAAGCGACGCGTATCGTTGAAATAACGACATACCTTCCCACAATTATTAGGCGCAGCATATTGCGGCCCTGCCTTCTTCTATTGTTGTGGAAGTAAAATGCGGTTTTTAAAAGATAATTTTGCAACTGTTTCCACAAAAGTGATGAAGGATACGTGTCATACCTAA
This sequence comes from Druon quercuslanigerum, assembly GCA_010014905.2. Classification (NCBI taxonomy): domain Eukaryota; kingdom Metazoa; phylum Arthropoda; class Insecta; order Hymenoptera; family Cynipidae; genus Druon; species Druon quercuslanigerum. The sequence goes on from JAAAKG020030579.1 coordinate 25,794, forward strand.
CCAGCCGATAAACAACAAGGTGCACGGTCAGCTGACTACTAATACTAAGAAACAAGTGAACCTGACTGATTAAAACAGAGCAGGAATTCTAGTAAGTGAACCAGTGAATTCTCACTGATTGTCAGTGACATACTTCTGGCTATTTCAAGCAGTGATATTTTACTGGAAATCAGTGGTTCATTTTCAGGGAGTACACTTTATTATAATGAGACATCAAGAAAATTTGTATATTCAAAGCTAAAAAATATATTTTGGTTCTTAAATCTTTAGATTTTAGATTTAGATTCCGATGAGTTTGTAGCGACTGCATATGCTCACGTGTATCATAGCTGTATGCTATTTTTCGCAAGAACTATCCGAGAAAAATGTTCAGCACTTTTCCATTAAATTTTCTTTTCCATATGGATCTCTTAGGTGCATATGCGCGTTCATTGCGCCGTTTCGCAATAATATTCTCACACGGTCAGCTAAACTGGAGCACTGCATCATTTATAAATTATGCAGTACTTAAGATTCCTCTATAGAGGCACATAAGTCCTCACGTTCGAAGTGGGTGTTACAAAAAACATTGTTTGTATTTATGATGGTGATGATTAGAGAACAGCTTTATTGATTTACATGCAATTTACAGAAAGTTTGTTGAATATACAATAGAATCGAAAAGATGTCGAAAAATTGAAAGTATTTTTTTTTTAGATTCTTTCTCATAACCCAATATTTTCTTACTAATTCGTTTTTACGAATAAACAACTTTTTAAAAAGACGAATGCAATTATTTTGAATGCAGATAATAATTTAAATTATTAAGTGATAATAACAATTGTAGAAGTATTTGAAAGACTTTTTTTTCTCATAATTATGCAAGAGTAACAAAGTAAAAATTTTTGAGCCTATGCCCAAAGGCAACGACATCAAATGCAGCTTGAAAGAAATCCTTTTGAGGAGATGTATATTCAAATTTGTATAAATACACCAAACTCCCGCTTTCAGTTCTGCGTCGGGAGTTGCCTTCAAATATCCTTGGACTAACTTCGGGTGGATCGAAAAGTAATAAGCAAGGGCCCCCTGAACCGTTTCCAATTGAAAGGCATGCTATAGCGCAATCGCACACGACTGCCCTTCCAAGACAACTGTTGCAACCACACTCGTCCTGCTTTCCTGAGAAACATCGGGCGCCAGCATTTCTACGAAGGCCGAAAACGGGGGGACTGAAATCGAGAGTTGGGTGTAGTATTGAACTGCGCCTATAAATTCTATTAAATTACATTGCAATCTATTGAATTCAGTTGCATTCCCTTTAAAGTTAGTTAAATTTAAAAGCATAACTTTCTTATTTAGTTTTCGTCAGTAAATGCTTAATTCATCTTTCGATGCCATAGTCGCAACAACCGATCAGTATTTTTGTGAGACGGCTTTTCACGGAATATGCTTGCTTTAAATATACTCGTAGTTATATCACGTTTAGAAAATCTCGCTAAACTCCTTCTACGCTACACTTTATTAATCGATGTGGCCAATGACATTATTTTCCTTACATTTTAGAATCAAGGTAATAAAAATGTAATGCTCAAAGGGGAAATCACTTACCAAGGAATTTGTGCGCGGCACAACCGACCAACTGTTACGTACATAGACAAAGAAACTTTAAAAAACCTTGTTACGCTTTGAAGTGGGGTGTCTAATAGTGTTCCATGAGCTTGGCCGATCCCAAACTCGGACTTGGAAAAAGGCGCAAAGCCCCTCCGGTATTATCGGTCGTCTGTATATCGGATTTTCACGATATACACAATCGAATTTCGAATAGGTTCATAGGCGTACATGGTATGAGTATATTTGCGGTTAGTATGTCGTATGGTCGACTACCGCATGCCCATGCCGCGACGTGCTGGGATCTCCCTACACTGAGGTCTCTAAATCTGATTGTTGTCCTTATACCCACATCCATAACTTTCTGATGTGATGGAATTTCCTAGAATTCTTCTCCTTCAACGAGTGGCCGGTGATTTGATCAAAAGTGCTTTATTAACGGATTCCACTGCAGTTCCCTTAATGTCAGTTAAAAATTTTATTTGCAAATTCGAGACTAATAAAAAACGTATTATATCGAATTGTTATAAGGTGTTACGTCATAACTATTTTGTTTTCAATATACATGTAAATTTTATTCTTTTTGGTCAGTTCTACCCTTCAAACCAATATTTGCATTCTTTGCAGAGACGTGAAAGGTTTCTGAAAGGTTGCGGATTTTCTTTGTTTAAAAACTTGTATTTATAATGTAGACTCTTCGTTTGATGCGGAGCAAGTGTGTCCCAGTACTTATAGAAACGATCGGCATAGTATAAGGCAGTGTTTCCTAAGCTATTGCGCCAGGGGGGTTCTACTCTGCACCCGACAGCTGAGGCAGGCTCCCCGCTGTAAGTAGAAGGCTACTTTCGTGTACCCGCCACTGATGGCCCTTTCATTTTTATGAGATTAAGGATATTAATATCAATTTCCTTATATTATTAGATAAATATGAAAACAAATTTGCATCAAAATTGGTTAATATTGTCACTAATAATGAAAGTATTTAAGTACATGCAAAATTACCAAAACTCTCATCTTAGACTTTCTAGTCATTATCTAATGAAGCTAATGCAGCCCCACTTTTTTTCCTAATTTTCACATTTTTCCGCTTCGAAATTCTCTATTCCGGTCAGCGACTTTACCTCCTTTTTTACATATTTCATTTATTTTTTACATATTTTATTTTTATTTTATTTTATGTACATCGTTAACCGAGCGGAAATCGACTAGCCCCCCCCCCCCCACTTGGTTAGCATATTATTTTCTTTACATACCGCCAAGAGGGATGAGATTTCGCGGCCCGGCCCGAAATAGGAAAAGTGATCGGTTCCACGATTGAATTATCGAATCGATTACTTTTACTGTTTCGCACCATGGTACCAAAATCGCATATCCCGGGCTGGCATTAAAAAAACGATTTTAAATCTACTTACAATTTATTATTGAACAAAATTTTGCAATCCTTATAACTCTTTACGATCTTGGGTTGCAATAAACATAGAACCGACAGAAGATTAGGTAATTTTATTTCACGTTCATTTCACCTTCACGAGAATTTCAAATTCTTTTAAAATGAAATCACATAATCGCCTGCCTGATAGGTCAGTAATATTATAAAATAGACCGTCAATGTGTCATAACCACTCTTTAAATAGACGTAAAACCTGAATAGCAATAATAATGAGCGTATTTACACCGTGGAAATTTTTGCCACGAAATTAAAAAGTGATACGGTCGGATGCCGCGCCGAACAGAAGCATTTTATTTATAAACGACACCACTAATTGGTTGTCGAGCGGTTCGAGAGAATTAAGGCTAATTTTTTGTTTTTATTTTGAATAAATAAAATTCAACACATTGCAATGGTACCTATAAAATATAGTAGAATTTAATATAATACCATGTAAGTAGTATAGCAGAATTAAAGTGAGAAAAATCCACGAAATTATAAACGATTAGAATAAATTCGTTTGAATACCTGAAAAAAATGCCTCGACTTGATTTCCACTTAGTGATGTCTTGAGGACATCTCCGAGAAATCGATGCCTGGCTGCATCTCAAAATTAAGACGAGGAATAAGATAATTTTTTCCTTTTATGGTCTTAGCATGGTGATTTTAAGCCGGCGTAAACTTCTCGCAATAGAAACCTTTTTGTACTCAGAAATGAGACTGTTAACAGATTTAAAGGATTAAAATTGACGAATAAAAAATTTGTAATTATTAATTATTATTATTATTAGGAACTCTGAAAAGATTTCTTCAACAAAATTAAAATTGTAAATTTCTGAAACGATCTACTAAGTCATTAGAAATACGTAAAAACAAACAAAATTTTTGTTATCCTCCTCCAGCAATTCCATTCGAACCCAATTTGAACAATTTTTTCTCGGGTAGCAGATTAATTTGCTTTACCTTAAATGGACCGAATTTAATCAGAAGTGAATTTTTTGAAATTATTAGCACTAAAATGGCATATAACGGCTTTCAATTGAAGTAATGGGGAAACTCTAAAAAATCTTACGGAGTATATGAGATGTCGAGTAAATGTAATGTAATACAATGGAATTTATTCAAACAACTTCAAAGGAGTTCAAAGAAATTCATTTCGATTAGTTGGAACTGAAAGGGACTAATTTTTAAGTATAAAATTTTAACGGAATATATTAAAACTCAATGAAATTTTATCAAGTAAAATACACATTAATGATTATTTGTCACTATTTTATTATGACACTATTCAAAATTAAGGATATATTTAATAGTTATTCTTTTATCGATTTTTTATAAATTCTTCAGCGGTCGTATATTTCTTGACGTTTCTTGTATTTAGTAGACAGTAACTTTAGAGACCTGTTGAATGCAGCTTGACAAAAGAACTTGAATTTGCAACTTACTAGTAGAATTCCCTGAACGAACTCGGTCTTTCTTTGTCAGAAACATAAAAATTTTCCAAAGCTTAATCTAATCCAATAATTCTTTTGCACGTTATGATCTTCACAAATGATGGTGATGAGTTCGGCGAGGACAGATTGTGAAATCCTCTTTTTTCTCTCAGTAGGTCTTAAAACTTGAAGACTTGATCAAAACCGACGGGATCAATTACGACTAAGCCGATAAAGGAAATGGAACTTCTATTTCAATTGTTCAATGTTTTATGTCATACAAAAGGACGTATTCTAAAAAAAATGTTGAGAGTTATTCGTAAGAAATGGTCGCAGAAAAGATTAACCCTGGGAGTGCTTTTAATAGAAGAGTTAGAGTAGTTTCAACGTAGTTCGGAAATTTGAGACAGGGGGCAGAAACAAGTGAAGGAAACGGAAACTACTCAGAGGGCACTAGAGCTGGTTTACATGGATCCAGAAATGCCGTCGAGGGTGGAGCTTATTCCATTTTCAATTTTCCTAAACCTTCTTACGTAAACTTTCTGACTTTTTCGCCCTCTCTGTCAACGTACAACTCGAGCTCGCGCTTCTTTTCTTCCACCGTGCGATCGTCGAATCGCAAAGAACAGTCAAGGTGCCTTAAAAGAAGGATTGAGTGATGAAAGAATACCTATAGTGGCGACGGTTTTCTTCGCAGGTTCATCTACTCGACTATTCAAATCTATTCAGAATCTTCAACAAAGACCTGTTCGTAGGAAAGGTCGCACTAATTAGCTCTCTGAACCTCCACGGATTCCTCATTCATCTTTTCCAGATCCTTTCAGCTGGTGTAAACCCGTTTTAAAATGTGAATGAGCTTACGTTTACAGAATTCTAGAGCAACCAAAAGAAAAATTTCTAAGGTACCGTTGAAAAGGATATAATAATAAGAATACATGTAAAGAAAAGCTCAAAGAATGTTCGAAACTGTAAAACATGTACACACTACCCTTCTAACATAAAATGACAATATTATCAGTGAAATTTTGTTCATTCAACATTTTTACATATTTGTTTAAATTATACATTTATTTTAGTGCAAAAATATTTGTTTGCGTGAAATTCTCGTGAAATCAATTAGAAGATACGTTCATTTAGTGCATGAAGAAGAAATAAATAATTCTCAATAGTTATTTCTTTTAATAGTAAATTTCCGATTTGCAACTATCAGTAGTTCATGACAAATACCAATAAGTGATATTAAATTATGAATTTTTTTTTTATTTTTTCGTCTTTTTCACATTATTCCAAGTTGAATTCCTAACATTTCATTGCATGTGATATTTACTCTAGTAAAGTGATTTTTGTTATCATCGCGAAGTAATTTGTAATGGGAAGCTTCATTAAAGTAAAACTGTTAGTTTGGCCCTAAAATGTATAATTTGGTCTTAAAAAAGGCTATAAATGTTATTATGATCGTGAGTGGTTAAAACATTTTAAGCAGATCACCTCCAAGACTGCTGGAATCGGATTTGAAAAATAGCGGCTTTTAGGTAACATGACAGAAATCTGAATTAGAAGTATTTAGGAAAAAATTAATAAAAAGAGTTTTATTTTGCTGTATTTTGATAATAAAAGATTTTGTGATATTAATAAAAGAGTTTTTGTGCAATAGAATAAGGTGTGGTCTGATGCGACCCCATCTGGTCTTCTGGGCTTCTGATCTCAACCTGGTACTACGAGGGTTAAATTAAAGTATCACGTGTTCCAAATAATAAAAGAATTTACTATGGCCGATGGACTTTAATCCGTTTAAAAAAATTAATGCTCAGGGACCGTAAGAGACTAGCTCACCAAGTTTTTAAAATTCACTTTTTTTGGCTTTATCTATTATCCAATCTGTCCTACGCGTCGTGTTTTTAGAAAGTGAAGAAAATAAAATTTTGACGTATCGCTATCCCAAGAACAGTAGGGGGAAGAAAGAAATAATTTATGGGGCGATGAGCGGGAATAGAGTTAGAAGAAGTAATTTTATTTTAAATTTATTATATAATTAAAAGAAGACTTTAAATATTTCGGACCGGATATAGAAGTGAAAGGGAATGTGAAGAAGAGAGAGGAAGAAAATTCAAAGATCAAGTACTAAATTGTGAGGGAAAGAAGTTGTTAAAGAGCTTGAAGCAGTTAGGATAGTTTATCTTGAACTACAATATGGAGGGAGATGAGGAATAAGAGTATACACGCTCAGGAGGAGAAAGAGAACGGTAATTGATCATGCGATAGTAGATGATGAGTTATAAAAGAATGTTAAAAAACTAGGGGTGTGATATTATATTGATTTGGATCACGGAGAAGGATAGGACGGAGGATGAGGTTTTGAAGGTAATAAACAGAGAGAGAAAAAAGAAGGAACATAGTAAACCAGGATATTAATATGGTACAATAGGAAAAATATTTTTTGATTTTCTAGGAGGAATAGAGAGAAAAAGTAGAAAAGGAGGAAAATATAGTAAAGAAAGAGATGAGAAAGAGCACTTAACAAGGGAAGAAATAGTCAGTGTTTAAGGAATAATGAAAGATAAAAATACACATGCTAAGATAGCTGAGGTTCCAAATAAAGTCTGGAAATATGGAGAGACGGAACTGAAGGAATGGGCATGGATAATATATTATAGAGTATGGAGAGGAGCGGGGTGACCAGAGTTATGGAAAGAAGCAGAAGTGATTCAAATAGTAAAGAAATTCAGAGGAGAGGAGGTTCAAGATTAGGGGGGTGTGACGCTAATGCCAACATTGTATGAAGTATATGTAACTGTTTTGCCGGAGAGATTAAAGAAAGAGAGTGAGGAAAAAAGATAGAGCCACTGAAAGAAATGGGGGGGGGGCATGTTCTGAACTATATAGTAAGTAAGAGGATTAAAATGGAAAAAGGGGTAATATTAGCAGTGTTCGTGGACTTAGAGGCGGCGTCTGACTCATTGAACCGAGCTTAAGTAGAACAAGTTATGAGGAAAAAGGGGATAAGGCAGGAATTAATAAAGAGAGTATCGGAGTAGTAGAGCAAGTAGGAAATAGTTTCTGGTTGGTGCGAGGAGATAGAGTATTAGAGAAATACTGAAATAGGAGAAAGTTTAATTCAAATGTAGAAAAGAAAAAGATAATGAGGTTTAGAAGAGTAGGGAGAAGAATGAAATAATTTATGGGGCGATAGACGGGAATAGAGTTAGAAACAGTACAAGAGTTTAAATATTTCGGATATATCTCACAAACGAATGGATATCATAGAACTCATGTAAGAGATATATGAAGAGAAGAAGCGCAAAAGGATAAATTACTTACTAGAACGAGCAAGAGGTCGTGGAAATTTGAAACGAAACTGAGGGAGGAAAAGGAAGGAAACATAGCGAGAAAGCTTTTGACGGAGGTAGAAGAAATGAGAGGGAGGGCGATAGAATTAACGAGATGGGATAAAGAAATTAGGGAGTTCTTTACTGATAGAGATATAGAAGACAGGAGTGGAGTAAGCTATGAAGAATTGAAAAAAGGAGAGGGAAAGAAAGTTAACAGAAAGATGGAGAATGATTGAGGAAATAAAATATAATAATGGTATAAGATGATAAAAAAAGAAGGAGTACCAAAGTATTTTAAAAAGGGATGGGGAAAGAGAAGGTGGACCAGAGTAACAAGGTTTAGATTGGGAAGCGAGGTAAGGTAGGCGATGTATTGGGAAAAGGAAGAGAACAGGAAGTACAGGATATGCGAATGGAAGGAGAAAATATGGGAGAATATATGGGAAAGATGTAGGAGAAGCGAATGAGAAAGATTGCAAAGTGAGAAAGAATGCAAGAATGCTCGGGAAAAATAGCAGAATGGAGGCAAAAGGGAAGCGAAAGAAAAGGAAAGCGTGAGTCGCTTAGATTAGATGCGTAATGATTTCTAAGTAACGGTTATGTAAAATCATAAGTGTACTATGATGCAGTTGGGTTCTTGCTCTCAGTAAGGATACGATTTTATGAAAATATGTAAGCAAAAATGTTGTAAGAAATGTAAGTCATGTAAACCCTTAGGGGATACATTACGAATAAATAAGAAAAATTTCAATGGAAAGATTCTTCAATTTTAAACATTTGAGGTTTGAGATTGTAAAATATTGTAAAGCCTTACAGGTATTTTCATGTTCAGTTTCTCTATTTTCACCGTTTAAAAGATCCTATAATTTTTAAATGTTGAATGTTCGGGACAAACTAAAAACGGTTCAAGTTTTCCCTAGATTTTTACTTGCCTAATTTAGGAATTTTATAGTTTAAAAATATACCGATTTATATGAGATTCGAATTCGAAACTAGAATATTCAAATATACAAATTTAACAGTTTGATACTTTATCAATTGGACCATTTCTAGATTCAAAGATTCAAAATCTTCAGCAATTTTTGTAAGCCTTAAACGTTAAATTGCAATATTTGTAATGCTTAGGTGCAAATATTTTAGGTTGATTTCTTTTGGCTTTAAAACATTACAATACAAATTATTCAATTTCATCATCTTCAAAGTTGTAATTTTACAATTGCAAATGTCTCTCAGTTAATGTTTGTCCAATTCTAAAAGCTTCATACGTACTCGGTTTTAATAGGAAACATAGTATAGCTTAGGATGGACGCGAAACCCGCTTAGAATAAACATACTAAACAAAATTACTAGACGTGAAGAAATGCGTTTATTTGATTTCTTTTCTTTCAACTTTATGATGCCACTACTCAAAATCATCACTTCTTTGATAGTACTTCTTTTATACAAATATTTCGAATGGAATAAATCTTAAAATTATTAAGTCAGTAAAATGATTTCTTGGAAGCTAAGAAAATAGTTTTCTAAAAACTGTTTCTTACACCCTATAAAATATTTCCATATTTTAATTAAATCGATTTTTTAAAGTGACAAATGCGTATTTAATTAAAATTATTCATCCATGAGCGGAACAAGGAGTCAAAGGAAAATATGTTTCAGATAAATAATTATTCATCGAATTGAAACTAATATTTATCCGATTCTAATAATAGACACCATGATTACAAGTAAATAATTTTATACAATTATTAAATGTATTTTTTGAATTGAATATTAATTTCTTTCATTAGAAGAGATCTTCATTAAAGAAGCAATCTGCAACTTATTAAAAATATTGGAATATTTTTTTTAATTTTACATTTGTTGCAATTTATATTTATATTTATATGCAATTTTCAGTAGTCCATGACAAATGCCACTATAGTTGCCGTAGAGCGTATATTTTACAATAGAAATAGTCCACTAAAAAATTTTTATTTAAAATGTGATTCACTTTTTTCGTGGATATCTCAGCGAGAAAATAAGTTAGAAAGATTATAAAAAAAATGTCACAAATCTTATTTATTTTCGCTTCGAATGAGTCGATAAACATATGCCGACATAGTGTGTGAGAAAGACCGACTTATTTTCCGTTTTTGATCAATTTTCGACTCTCCACTTTCAATTTTTGCATGCTTCAGTGAGGTGTCTGGTAAAAATTGAAGCGTAAAATGAAACCAAGCACATAATTAAATATTGACTGGCTCTCAAATTATCATGAAAAATGTGGAAGCGCGCTCGAAATGAAAGTCGGTGGGTCGAAGAGCCGCTTACACGACGAAAAGAAAAATAAATATTAGTATTGAGATGATATTAACGAATACTTACAATTATTATATTAAACTTCTGGACGAATACTGCTTTAAAATTTATTTACTCTAAATATTCTAATTTTGGAAACAATTGTGATGTTTTTGTAGGTTACTAGAATAGTTGTGTCATTTTAAAATGCGTTTATTTTTATGCTTATTTTGAACATTATATCGCATAATAAAATTACCGAAATTTTTGATAATATTAAAAATCGATTACTTTGTCTCCACGAAATTTTTGGTAAAATTTAGGGCACGCTTCTTTGAACCAAAGAATCACATCTTCAAATTAAAAAAAAATAAATTCTTGATAAAATCTTGATAAAATAAAAATTTTTTTAGTCAAGATTTTTTGTTAGTCTCAGAAACAAAAAAAATTCCAGATGTCGATAAATGTTGGTACACGGAGTCTTACATTTGAAGCTCCCCTATATCTTTATTACCAAACTTAATGGTATATTTATGTAATATTTTTTGGTAAATAAAGTAGTTAAACATGCGATTAAACTTTTTCAGAAAGAGCTCCCTAATATGAAAAAATGGCTACTAATCACCACACCCCTTACATGTATAAGAGAACAAGTAAAATAATTTTTAATCTAGAAAGAGCAGGCTGAAAATGAGGATTTCCTACTATGGTAAAACGTCTTCTGTTCTCTAGATCAATTTTCCTCCACTCTTTCTCATTCCAATATAATCATATTATTATCTACATTTATGCATTTTATTTTTCCTATTACCTACTTCTATTCTTTTAACTCCTTTTATAGATCTTGTTTTCATCTTATTATACTTCCGCTATTTTCTACTACGCACTCTATAAATGACCGTTTACGGAGAAAAAGGCGAAACTCGCAAAAATCGATTTTTTGTATTTCACACCAATCAATAGTTCTTAAGTTGCCCTTCCGTAATAATAATTACTCTTTTAATTGAAAATTTTCAATTTTTAACAAACTGTAAAGCAAGCTTCATTTATTTTAGATATTTACACATGTAGTTTGATTTTTTTGAAATTTAAAAATATTTGAATACATTGAAATAATGAAAACTCCTGCAAAAAAAAATAAGAATCCAATAAACAAATTTGGACCACACTAAACAATAAAACAATAATTGTTTGATTATTTGGTGTGGTCCAAATTTGGTCGTTGGATTCTTGTTTTTTTGCAGGAGTTCTCATCAATTTGATGATTGTACGTTAAGTAAGATTTTTGATTTAGATTTTAATTTAATTTAAATTTCTTAAATTTTACATTTAAATGATCAATTTTAAGATGAAAAACTTCAAATCCCTAATTTTGCTACTAAAATAAGTGTAATAACGTGATAAAGCATTATTTAAAAAAACTAAATTTCTTTTAAAAGTGGACTTAGCAACTCGAGCTAGTATATACAAATTTATATTTACTAACTTTAGATGGCGTGAGTTCCGGTATTATTAGCAGACATGATTATTTACTAGTTTTACTATAGGCGCAGCCGATAGGTGAATCCGTAGAAGCTATTTTTCTGTGTCTATGTCATATTTCTATAAAAAGAATCCGAATGCAAATAAAAAAGTTGCATTGTCATTGATAGCAGATAAAAACTCGATTCCTTTGCAATTGAAACACGTCAGGAGCAAATCACAGCTTAATGTCGAATTCAAAATCTCTAAAACAGCACCCAATCTTCAAACTCTGAACACTCTCTCTATACGATCGTGCGTGCCCTTTACTTTTCAATGGATTGACTTTGGTCCATTCAATAAAACAAAATTATCGCAGTCTTAAAAATACATCAGCATTCAATCCATTGGGTAATCCTATTAAAGTATTATTAAGTTACTTTCATACAAACAGCTACACATACACAAACAACAAGCAAGTTGAAGACGATCAAACTTCACGTTGATAATCTAAAACTTTTAACCGTCTTACGTTTTGGACCTCTCTGTTTTTGCTAACTTTCAGGGCTCTTCTTAATGAACGCCCCGAATAAAAAGAATTCATCTTGGCTAAGTCTTCATACAAGACATAGCCAAGATATAGCCAAGGCGTATTTGTAAGTCTCGCCCTTGGCCGTGAGCGAGACTTTATTTTTGGTCATAAGTCGAAATTTCTCGTCTTCAAGCCGAACTCAAGGACACCAACAACAAAAGGCTCTCAAGACCTCCAAAGGTCATCAATAAACCGCTTTAAATTTTACAGAATGTTCATGTTATTTATTTTAATGGTATTTATTTTTTATACATTAAGGAAGTACCCTCGGCACGTAGCAAATCAGCTGAGAGATCGCTTCGTTTTGTTATTGACTCACACGGTCAAAGTCTGAAAGATACTTTTCGAAGCAGATATGGATTTCGGATGACATTCTATATATTTCAGAATTATTTCAGAATTTTTTCATTTGCCAATCTTTTTATAAACTACAAAAAGTACGACTTTTCATAAGACCGCATGTTAATTTCAATTATTGACATCTTGACTAAAAAGCTCTGAAAGGTTCCAAAATTTTAACCATACCTTCAGTGCATTTTAATATAACTGTTATCCAAATATCAAACGATTCTCATTTGTAATTCTATTACCGAGGGTACTCCCTTAATAATTTTGGTTTACTGCAATAATTATGTTCTTTGGATGGCAAATCTAAAATTTTTATCCATTTTTTTCTATCGCTAACAGTACACCAGACACCACTATAAAATCATAGTTTTAATCTTTTTGCGGAAAATTTTATGTGCCTATAGTTCTTAAGACTAACAGTTTCCGATTGTTGAACGGGCAAATCGTTTATTACAAAATTACAAGCTTTATGGGTCGTAACATTTTAATTTTTAGCAGATATCAACTGTTTAGCCCCAGCCTAGCTACCTGATCCCTGGAAATCGCAGGATCCATAGTTTTTAGAGGTCGGAGTATAATGGACAAAAAATTCAGAAACGAAAACTTTCGTAATTTTGATCCTGGAAAATATTAAAATCCTAAATTGGTGATATACCTTTCCTTAGAAAAAATCTGTTTACTTTATCAAGGCTTTAACTTCTCGTCTTAAGACAAGTCTACCACGCCTCGTCTTCAAACCCCGTCGTAAATCTTAGTCATAAACTCAAGACTTACGTTTTCGACTACTAAGTGTCGCCGCTGGCCGTCAACTAGACATAGCCGTCTTGGCGACGAATTCAAGACGAAATATTTTTACTCGGGGAATGCCAAAAAATTCTGAGATTTTCACAGAACTTCTGTGCTGTGTCCGTGTATGTTTTCGCAGCTGCGAGCACCGTGTATAGGCAGTGGGTTTCCCATAAGATTTAGGGGTTTTTTGGGCCTTCAGTGGGGAAAAGTCTTTAGCGGAAAAACTTGTTGCCTCTTTTGCTTAAAGGTTTTTTCTTGTTATTTTTATTGATCCTCAAAATATTTCCTAATTATACTTTAAAAAAAAAAGTGATTTGCTATTCCCTCTATTCGGTTATGTGCTAGAATGAATCCTCAATCCCAATTGGTCTGCAATCATTTCTACGGCCTAAACGTTTACAAATTCGTAGTTTGTGATTGGGCACACCATAGAATATATTTTAAAGAAGTTTGCTTTGTATATTCTAAAGAATTCTTCTTCGGTAGGTCATTCACGTTCACGACGAACTCCTGACTGTGTTTTTGTCTGTAGTAAGATTGCATAGATGTTGGAAAGCAATGTTATTTGTCGGAGTGTTATAATAATAAATAATTAAATTATATTGAGTGATATGGTAAAGATGACATAATTCAGACTATAGGATTTGGATGTTGAATGAATCCTTTGTTCCCATTCTTCGACGTTTCGAATACTAAACGTTTTCCTCATCAGGATAGAGTCGTATATATAAAAGTTCCTTATCAAATCATGTCGAGTATTTTTATGAATTTTTAATTCTCCTTTCAGCAATTGTGTCAAATTAAAATACAAAAAAAAAAGATATATGTTTTCTATATTAGTGTAAAACTAGGCAAATATCCTTTAAACAATTTTCAACTTACTGATGTTGTGTACAAAACAGAATGTTTGAATTGTGAAAAGGGTTATTTTGTTTAAACTGTTAGATTACTTTCTACGGGAATAAAGGAACATCATGATAATTTTAGACAAAATCCAAAAAACCATAAAGTCATTGCTAAATATCCGGTCGAAACTGGACATTCAATTGATTTGGAAAATGTCATAGTTTTACACCATGAACCTAAAGATTTCAAAAGACTAATAGCGGAAATGTTTGTCATTAAAAATGGTAATAATTGTTAAAATATAATCTTAGATCTAAATAATTATAGACCAATATATAACATAAACTTGGATGTACAAATATTGATATCTTATAAATGCTAACAGTTAAACTTATAACTTTTGAAGTTTTTGAATTTTTTTTATAATTTTCAATTAATAAAAAATATTATTTTAATTTTTACTTCATGTTTAATAATTTATCAAGAGTCTATGAAACAATTTTTTCATTGTTTTCATGTTTTACCAATCATTTTTAATTCTTCCAATATTTATTTTTTTGTCTAATTTTACTTACAACATTTATTTAGGAATCCTGGAAACCTCATTACATAAAACTGATGATGCGACAATGCTAGATGTCTCTGTTAATGATCCTTTTTCTCGTTTTCTCAGTTGAAAAAGGGAGCAAAACGTAATTTGTTTCCATCCTACTCAAATGTTTTTTTTTAAGTTTACTATTGTTTTTAAACTTTTCAATAATGCACTGGAATTTTAATGGAAAACATTTTTTTGTGTTTTAATTTAATAAACTATCACTGTATCAATTTTTTAGACAATTTTTCTCATCGAACAACTGAGGAAAGGAGAATGAAGAATTTATACAAATTCTTGACATGATTTGATAAAGAACTTGTATGTATACGTCTCTATCCTGATGACAAAAACATTTAGATTTCGAAACGTCGAAGAATGAGAATAAATGATTCATTTAACATCTAAATACTATGGTCTGAGTTACATCATTTTTACCATCTCACTCAATGTTTTAATTATTTACTATTACAACACTCAGAAAAAGAACATCGCTTTCCAACATCCTTGTAATCTCACTATTTGAACGGTTTTACATAATTCTTTAAATTTGATATAAATGAAAGTTTTTAAATAACGCATGCTGTTAAAAGTTGTGTCAGGTATTCAAAGTCGTGATGTCGCCTAGCAAAATGTCTGCAGACCGACGGCGAAGCAATGATACCAATTGCATGGGACAAAATTTAATTTTTTGAATAAATGAGACGAAATTGTTATTCACCATCCGTGTGTATGGACACTGATTTTAATTTTCAAAAGCCATTTAAATAAATAATAATATCTCTGCATAACTTCTTTTTTTAGTAGGAAATAAGAACAAATATAGTGGCTAAGAGCCTCAGTCATCTGGCAACACTGTGTGACTTTAAGTGGAATGCACCTCATTTGGTTCACAGATGGCATTTACGTGCACCGTGTAAGCCATGATTTTTGTGACTTTGAGCAGCATGCAGCTGGTATGCTGGTCGGTATGCCACAGGATAACATTCTGTGGAACAAGACTGTGACTTTAAGTAGAGCATGTCTGGTCTGGTAGGCCAGATGCCATATGAGTGCGCCCTGTACTTTCGGACTGTGACTTTGAGTAGCATGAACCTGGCTTGGAAGGCTAGCCTTTATGTGAGTACACCATGTAGTTTATTAATGTGACTTTGAGCAGCATGCACTTGTTCTGGTGCACCAGATACGCGTGAGTGCGGCGTAACGGCTATGGCTGCGACAGAGGTCCACACGCCCGAAGTGGCAGTATACACATAAAATTCTGCTCGACGTTAACTGCGTTTTTGTCCTCAATTTCATAATGAGTTGATCACACGGCCGCAAGCCTTCAACTTTAAGGGAAATGTTAACTAGCGGCTTTCTAATTATACACAAGTTCCGTTTAAAATAATTATATTGGTTGGACAATTGTAGCCAGGTGGTGGTACCTGCTGAAGTAACAGCGATCGATCATCCTATCATTTAAAGAATAGATCTTAAATGTAGTCGATATACTGGTCCAAAAAATCTCTTTACTAATAGACGTTTCGCCCTTGGACGAAGGGCTTGTTCAGTAAAACATAACTATGTGCATAGCCTACGAAAGAATAATATAATAGCCCACCAATTTTTATTTTTAATATTACATTCTTATAAGGCCACCATGAAAGCCAGCATATTTTTCTCTTTTTTAACTTTTACTATTTTTAACGAATATATCCTAAATAAACATTTTTTATTTCTTTGACTTGACATGGTCCACTCGATAAAGCTACCAAGGACTCTCTTCATTGAATTATATTACATCGATATGTACATAGTTATGTTTTACTGAAGAGGCTCTTCGTCGAAGGGCGAAACGTCTATTAATAAAGAGGTTTTTTGAAACAGTATACCGACAACATTTAAGATCTATTATTTAAATTTTTTACCTGATCGAAACTTACTAAAATCAACTAATCCTATTATTTGGCCGTAGATGAAACAGGAACTGCCAAGATTCTTTCTCTGATTTGACGCAAGAACGGCATGTTATGTGTTTTGTTGGTTATGAAACAAGCCTCTGTTTAAAAATACGGATTGCGAACAGTAAAATGAAACTTAGCAGAATTATTGATAAAATATTTTGTAAACGTGATACAAATAAAATTAATAAATCGAAAAAATAATAATAATGTAAACATAATGCAGTTTTTGTTTCAAGTTTTCCAGAAACACACTACACAAACATCTCCAACCATCACCAGCGGCTGCGGTGATTTTCGAGTCGTTGAGTCTCGGACGTTAAGTACGTACCCGAGCAAAAATTCTTCGACTTGCGTTCGACTTGAATAGCCTTCAATCAAGACATGCTGATGCTAAAAATTTTAACTTCAGCATGTGTCATCTTGAGTCGAATTTGTATAGCGACAAAACGAGTGGTTTATAATTTCGAGTACATACCTGCCCTGACAAAAAGTGTCATTCGGAATCATAAAAGCTAATCTTTGTTAATGCGTAAACAATTTTGTAAAATCATATATATTAAAGAAACTCACGGATTTTCATTTGTATTATACATGTTTGTTCATATAATTTTAATCAATCGAACTTTGTTAGCACTCTCATTTCCGAGTCCAAAAAGGTTACGTTGACTGCGAATTACCATGCTAAGCCCACAAAAATAAGACATTATATCTTAGGTATCAACTCAGTTTTGAGGCGCAGATAGAGATCGATGTCCTGGAGTCGTACTCAAAACATCACTAAGTCGAACTCAAGTCAAAGCATGTTTACGCGAGTACGTGCGCGGAAAGCGATGGGAGTAGTTACCATTCGCGATTCTCACTTAGTTCTTTTTTCACTGCGTGTAACTACTAATTTTTTAGAGGTTTGACGCGGAGGATATGTTTAAAGTAGAATGATCCAAAATTGTACTTTAATTTATACATTCACTTGCATCTTTTCGTATGAAAGGTTCGGAAATTCAATTTCTTTTTAATATCCCTTATACTATGTCGCCTAATAATGAGTGCTCTCTTATTTCAGAACTTATACCCTAATTTTATAAATAATAATAAGTTTTCCGAACAATTTTTTTAGTTACTTTATGGATATAATTGTCTCAATTTTTTCTAGACAAAAGCAAGTGATTTTAAATGTTTAAGTAACTGCAAACTGTCTTTCAGAAAAAAATAACTCTTAACATTCATTAACTGCGTCAATTATCCCAGAAAATAATTACTTTTCGCGTTTTTCAAGGGGAAAAATTCTTCAAAGAACTGAAAATTTTTGAACTAATTACGAAATAGTCTTTAAAAAAATACTCTGGACGTTCGATAATTGTGTCACTAATACTGGAAAATACTTACTTTCACGAGTTAATAAAAAATGGATACAAATCTAAATTTTTAACACATTTTTGAAATATATTAAACGAAAAATGTTTTTTACATTCATCAACTAAATGATTTATCATAAAAAGTAGTAACTTTTCCAGATTCACGGGAAAATATATTGTTTAGAAAAATAATAATTGTGCAAACAAATAAAAATTAACATACTTGTAAACTTCTCAATTATCGAATAAAAGTAATGCTTGCTAAAGAATCAAAAAATACTATTTTAGCATGAATTTTACATAAAACTGCTTTTGCTTTTGCATGTTTTCAGGAACTTTCGGACAGAAAACAAGGGGTTTCGCAGGATCCAAATTTAAAATTAATTGCATGTAAATCACTCGCTGCACATTTCTCATGAGGTTACTAAGCCTAATTTACAAAAAGTTAATAGCTAGTACTTCTTTTATACATTTATTTCAACTACACTTTTGTTTGGATACATTAATAAACAAGGTACATAAGCTTAAAACGATTGTTACATTACAGAAATTTTCTGATTACAGAAGCTATATATTCATTCCGCAAGCTTCTAAGAAAGAAAAAATAATTAAACATGCATCAATA
>JAAAKG020030580.1:0-19637 GCA_010014905.2 Druon quercuslanigerum
GGTCCAAAAAAATATTCAATGAACTGAAAAAGTGAGTCGGTAATATAGGTATTTCGCTGTGTCGCATGCCCTTAATAGTTGTCTTCCGATTTCTTCAAATGGATTCCCCTTTCGAAATTCTTTCAGCTCCTGGTCTGCATGATTGGAACTGGTAGTTAATACATTAATTATATTACTAGACGAGTGTCGTAATTGTAGTAATTTCGAGGTTATATTACTGGAATTATGAGAATTATTATCGATTGACTAACATTTATAGCTTTGCTCAACTTACCTAATGCATTTCTTTAACCTGCAATTTTAGTTGATTGATTATTGATGAAAATTGTGTAACTATGACTTACACCTTTTCTTATTAAAACCCTAAGTAATTGTTCTTTACTTTTGGTATTTTTAGAGTAGTGGTTAAACTGAGAATGCAATGAGGAATTTAAGGTTCAATGTTATTTAGCAATCATTATATAGTTGCTTAACAACCATGAGAAACACAATAATACATCTTTCTGGAGTGTTAATAAGGCTTTTGCTATTGTCATATAAATTTTGTCATAATATCGTATAAAAGGACTCCGCAGCAAATGTACATGAAATGGCTTTCGGTCGATTTTGATTAAACTTCTAGCTTCATATTGATCAAAAGTGTTATGGGGCACAAAGTCCGAAAATGGACAGTTTTCGAGTTATAGAGAGTTAAACATCCAACCCTTATAAGAAACATTACCAAATATCTTGAAAACTGTAGCTCTGCGAAAAAATGTTCCCTATGATAGTTATTGGGCTCTAACGGGGAAATGCAAAGAAAGTCATGGCCTTAAGACACAGGTCATTTTTCAAGATCATTTAATGTGAACTTGTCATTTATTATTAATATTCAGCCAATAAAGACAAGATATAAAGAGGAAATCAATATAGAACCCATAAATGCAAGAAATGAGAATGATTTAGTCAATAGCCAGCCAATGAAAGAAAATCATGAGAAGGATGTTTTCAATATCTAGCTGATTAGGGCAAGAAAAGAGTAAGATTTAGTCATTATCTACTCAATGAAGGCAAGACATGGGCGAGACTTAGTCAGTATCCAGCCAATGAAGGCAAGATATGACCAGGATGTTATCAATATATTGCAAATGAATGCAAGGTACATATGTGAAAGACTTAGTCAATATCCAGTAAAATAAATGCAACACTTGAACAAAATGTTGTCAATATTTAGACAATGAAAGCAAGAAAAGTGCGAGATTTAGTCATTATCTAGCCAATGAAGGCAAGTCATGCGTGTTTAATTTGAGAGTAGTTGCCTTACCGTAGCTGGTTTGGTAATTGAATTTATATTCTATGTTACAGCTCGTTTAAAGATTATCGATTTTTCAATCTCACTTCACACTTTCAATCTCGCTTCACACTTCCACATATAAACTTTTAATGAAAGAATGATTCAAGCAAATGTTTGAATAAAAAGACCCATTTGAGGGAAAGAAACCCTTTCGGCAAAAAACCCTTTTATTTGAAGACTGGAGAAACACAACGAATACACGGGGAACAAGATTTATCGACTA
The DNA here is from genome assembly GCA_010014905.2 of Druon quercuslanigerum. Lineage (NCBI taxonomy): Eukaryota > Metazoa > Arthropoda > Insecta > Hymenoptera > Cynipidae > Druon > Druon quercuslanigerum. The sequence continues at coordinate 1,557 of JAAAKG020030580.1, forward strand.
CACGAAACGAAATTCAACCCGGAGTTGGCGTCGCTCCTAACAGGCATTTCGGATTTGGTTCGATTTTTGGTTTTGTTCGATTGGATTCTTTTTGAATCGTTTTGGTATGATTTAGCCTTGGTTGGCACACGAGATTAGAATTCAACCCTTTCGGGCGACAGTGAATTCTTCGAGAATTCGAGGATCACGCGAGAGCTCTACGCGGAACGAATGAATGATACGATGTACAAGATCGAAGTGAGGATCGATAGACCAACTCCGGACGTCCCTATCACTCGGTCTCTACTCTATCCCCTCCCTGCCGGTTTCGGCTAATGAAGGCAAGATATGACCAGGATGTTGTCAATAACTAGCCAATAAAGGCATGAAATGAGCTTGATTTAGGCAATTTCCGGCCAATGAAGGCGAGACATAAGCGAGATTTAGTCATTTTCTAGCCAATTAAGGCAAGATATGAGCAAGACTGAGCCAATATCCGACCAATAAAGGTAAGTTATGACCAGGATTTTGTCACGTATTAGCCAATGAAGGCAAGACATGAGCGAGATTTAGTCATTATCTAGCCAATGAAGGCAAGAGATGACCAGGATGTCGTCGATTCTAGCTAATGAAGGCAACTTCTGTTAATTGAATATCTCTTGCTGGTAATCGATGTCCTGCGTCATTTATGGTCTGAATCAGTCTTTGTAATAGAAAGCGAATTCTTCTAAACGTTCGAGCACCTGACTGGCATGTACAATAATATCCTCCTATAGGAGGAATTTCTTCATCGTCAGTCATGCCATCGTCCATGTCATCATCACCGTTCGGACTATAAGCAATCCAGAGTTGATGCTTAGACGCGTTTGGAAATCGAGAAAAAACTCTGATACTTATAAATGAAGCATCTCAATGTGGAATTCTTCGTCATTGTCTCTTTGCAGTTTGTCTTGCACGTAAGAAGGTGCACGTTTAACTTGATAAACCCCAAATGTGAGTTCTTTTAAGAATTCAAGTGTCAGGACTGGGAAATTTAATAATTGGCCCGCATCTGACTGAACCCATCGTTGGGCGTTTCTTGTCTTAAGGTTTTCTGCCTCAACCAGCGCTTGCACGACATTCGGTTCTTTAGATTTTTTAAGTAATTCATTGGCTATTTCGGCATCAGCTCCTTCCATGAAAATTAATGCATGGTGTCTGTTAATTATAGCTCCAGCTATCCGACAAAAATTGCCTAGGTTAGAAACGTGTTTTATCTGTACTACTTGCTGAAAGAATTTGAAAATTGATTTGATATGTCCGTTCCTAGCTTCGACGATCCATCTAGACTTTGTCACTACACGCGATTCGTTAGCATCTTCTGTTGTAAGTTGATGCTGATTTCGTGGAAGAAGAGCTGGCATTTTCCAGATAATACCCAAATGGGCCAAAAGGTTAGTGGCATCTCGGTATCCCCTGTCAACAATGACAACGTCGTCTTCTTGAAACCACCTTCTCACTCTGCCAGCGTCTATTGCGAATTTATGTTGTTATATAACAGCATCATTATTACGACTGTCAGAAAAGTATGGTCCTTGAATGTCGAGAATGTAACCATCAGGTACAACTATTAATACAGGTTTGACTAAGTGCCGTCCTTTGCGAACACAATATGACTGTCGCAGAGCCCTGAAGTTGTTGCTCTTATGAGTGTAAAAGTACGATCCATCAATACACTCAAGGATTTTGTGGTTCCGGATTATATAATGGATTAGCGAAATCAGCAACATGCCTGGCGTCAAATCCGATGTTGTAAGGTACGAAACGTTGCATTAAGGATTGTCTGACCGTGTCGATGGCTCCAGGAACTGACTGTCTACTTGGATACTGGAACATAAAAACATCAGCAAATCTCTCTTTTCCACGTAATTGTAACCACTTTCACGGCGCACTCTATCACAAAAAGTGAACAATTCTCGAAACTGTTCTTTGGTTACAGGACAAAGACATTATAATTCAGTGCCAGACAGGCTATTTTCGTCAACAAAAAAGTCTGACTTAAAGCTACGTTACAAAGTCCTTTCAAAAATGCTTGCAGCAGTGGGCCTCTAATTACGTATGGCCTGTTAATGAAACGTAAGCCCTGTAAAAGTGGTTGCAGAATTAAACCTACATCATTTAAATGATGCGGACATGATCTTACGTTTTCCGGGATGTAAATATTGCATAAAATAAAAACATTTACTTTGCATTCGACTGATAATCTTTGTGTATTATCAGCGGAATTGCAGAGAAGGCAAGTGTTACTTGTAGTCTGCGTTAAAACATTCAGTCTTAAACATGTGGGATCCTCCTCCATAGCAGCGATTTCGTTACAAATCGATTGATTGCAATTAGAGCATATCTTTGTCAGATGTGTAACTTCTAAAGGTGGTCTTCATAATCCATCTCGTCTGTGAATAGCGATTTCCCTTTTTCCAGCATTCCCATCTCCACCAATTCGAGTCATGAGACGAGGAGCAAATCGGCCATCACATACGTAACACCGTAAGAGATTTCTAAATGCTATTGTGATTTAAGATTTACAATTATATATAGCATGTACGTAATTAGGAATTGCTTTAGTATACACACTCTACTAACACTATACAAATTTTTTTAGAAATATTAGATTAGATCCATGAAGTAACATGGTCAAAAGAGAAAATAAAACAGAATAACAAAATCACATGTAGCAATCTGCCTCGCAGTATCGTGAATATGTACGCAAAAGCAATCGCCAATTAAATGAAACAAAATAACAGCCAAAACAAGTGTACTACACTGGCCCGCTGTAACGGGAATATGTACGCAGAAACAAATCGCCCGTCCTTTGTGAACACAAAATGATTTGCATAAAAATGATAGCAGAGCTCTCAAGTTATTGTTCTTATGATTATAAAAGTACTAATGGGGTTTATCGCACCTGCGCGCGCCAACACCCATTTTATATTATTTTGTTCTTTGTCTTCTTTTTCTGGGGAGGGGGGCAAGAAGGGCGTAAGTTACGTGGAAGTCAAGAAGGACGTGTCTTGAAAACATCCTTCTTAAGATTTTCCTTCATTGACTGGCTATTGATCATTTCTTGCCTTTATTGGTTCTATATTGATTTCCTCTTCATATCTTGTCTTTATTGGCTGAATGTTAGCAATAAATGACAATTTCGCATTGCATGACCTTGAAAAATGACCTATGTCTTAAGGCTATGACTTTCTTTGCATTTCCCCGTTAGAGCCCAATAACTTTCATAGGGAACTCTCAGAGCTGCAGTTTTCAAGATATTTGGTAATGTTTTTTAGAAGGGTTGGATGTTTAACCCACTATAACTCGAAAACTGTCCATTTTTGGACTTTGCGCCCCATAACACTTTTGATCAAGACATTGAGAAATACAATTTTACCTTTGTACTTTGTTTCATTGATGTCATCACTGGTGATTTGCGATTGTAGTCGACTCGTTCAATCGCACAACCATGATAGAATGTGACGTAATGATTCACACTTATTATGCATCTATTCGTCCCGCATACAACTCTCAGTGATGAGATGCACGTGTGACCAGCTGTATCCCAGGTGAAATGAGTCCGTGCGCATATAGTTTCTGTTTTTATGTTATGTATCTTTATTTAGGAGCAAAATCATTTTTTAAATTGTTGAAATTCGGATTCTACGTTAAAATTTTCATTAGAAATTCACGAAGTAATCGCAATACTTTTTCTTGCAGCATTAAAAGCTTTAAAAAATAAAAAACCTGTGATTTACATGGGCCGAAGGCGGCTTCAAGTTCATCTTCATTTAGTAGCAGTTAATATGCGTTCCGTCGGTAACTTTAAGAATTTTGTCTGGATGCTTGCGCCACGCAGTGCAAACCTCAGACAACAACGCTGGGATGCAAGTGAGAGCAGTCAAGTAGTGTCCTTGAGGTTTGGTACGAGACGAAATTTTTACAATCTACTTGATAATTTAAAATATTAGCTTCTTTTTTACGTTAATTTTATTTTATTATTGCTGTAAAAAAAGTATGGCGATTACTTCGTGAGTTTCTAATGGAAATTTGAACGTAGAATCCGAATTTTAACAATTTAAAAGTTGCTCTAGCTGTTTTTTTGAGTTTTTTAAAGAAGGAAACGAAGGGGGACTCAGTGGGATCTTCAAGGGTACTTTGTAGAGGCGCCTTTCGGTTCCTTCGGTCCGCCAGGGATGACACTCGTCCGTTCTCCCTTCTTAGAAGGCCTCGTCTGTATTGATGAAAACATAGTAGGTTGTTGGTATTATTAACCCAGACCTCCATCTATATAGATAGAAAAATCAAGCGAAGGTGCATGAGAAACCATCAATGTAAGTTGGTAGGGGTTGCATTTCTTCATTATTTTTCCTGTTGAGTTGTTGTGCTGTTCTGGGAGTAATCGACTGGGTTTCAAACAGACTTAATAAGTTTCTAAAAGGGTTATATCTGGATTCTGAATGAAACAAGCAATCGGTCGCTAATTGGGTTCTATCTGGGTTTCAATCAGGTCGGATATGGCTTTAATAAGGGTCCTATCTGGGTTTTAATCAGGTCGGATCAGGCTGTAAGCAGGGTTATATCTGGTTAGCAAGTAGAAGAAGAAATCGTACGTTAAAAGGGTCCTACCTGGGCTTTAGGCAGGTTTAATACGATTCTAAAACGTTTATGTCTGGATTCTGAATAAAACAAGCAATCGGTCGTTAATTGGATATTATCTGGGTTTGATTCAGGTCGGATCAGCATGTTAGAAGTGTTCTATCTGGTTTACAAGTAGAAGAAGAAATCGTGCGTTAAAAGGTTCCTATCTGGATTTTTAAGCAGGTTTAATAATGTTCTAAAAGGCTTATATATAAATTCTGAATGGAAAAAGAAATTAGTCGCTAATTGGGTCCTATCTGAGTTTCAAACTGGTCGCATCAGACTCTAAGAAGTATTCTATATGGGTTCTAAATGGAAGTGGATATTGTACACTAACATAGTCGTACAGTTGAAGCTATCAATAAGGCGGCTATGGATAAGGCCGCCATGAATAAGGGCGCTACAAATAAGCCCGCTACGAATAAGGCCGCTTCCCCTCATCCTTGCTCGAGCTTCCCGACACGCTTCCCCTACTCTTATGCTGACTTTGAAATTCCAGCCAGCCGATATCAATAATGCTGCCGTAGAAATCGCAATTTTTATGTTTTTTTATATATTTGAAAAATAGAATAAAATCCTCCTAAAAACCATAAAAATTTCGATTTCTACAGCGGCACTATTCGAAGCGGTTGACTAGAACTTCGAAGTCAGTGTAAAAGTGGGGGAAACGCCTCGATGAGCTCGAGGAAGGATCAGTCGAAGCGGTCTTATTTGTAGCGGCCTTATTGATAGCTTCGCATGTACTACTGAAATTGTGTACGATTTCCACTTCTATTCAGAACCCACGTAGAAAACTTCTTAGAGTCTGATCCGACCAGGTTCAAATTCAGATATGACCTAGTTAGGGAACAATTTCTTCTTCCTTTCAAAATGCAGGAATAACCCTTTTTAGAATTTCATTTAAACTGCTTGAAACCTAATTAGGTCACTTTTAACGCACAATTTCTTTTTCTAATTATAACTCAAATAGAACCCTTCCTACTGCCTGATCTGATCCAGTTGAAACCCAGATAGGACCTAATTAGCGACCAATTTCTTGTCTTATTCAAAATCCATGCAGAACTCTGATTATTCCTTCTAATGGGTTTTAAGCAGTTTTAGATGCTTTTTCTGTAGGTCGTATCCGTCTCTAAGAAGGGCTGTACAGTGTTTTATATGAGGCGAAAAATTCTTCACTGTGAAGGGTTTTCGATGGATTCTAAACGAATCTTCTCTGGTTGAACGCCGGTTTTAAATGGTTTAGGCGTGTATAATGTGCATATAATAATAATGAGTTCATGATACGTTAATTTTGAAAGTAAGTGCTCATCTAAGCAGCTTGTATACACAAAACAATTTTTTAAACTATTTTTTATATAAAACTGTTTTATAACGTTAACAAATAAAAATACTGTTCGGATTGGAAATTGGAAGAGTGGTCTTGCACAAGTGCTCTTCCGGAAGTTGAACGCAATATCTAAAAAGGACGTTTATCCTCTACCCTACATGACGGACATATTATGACAATTAAAAGCGGCAAAGTATACCTATTTCGAAACTGGACTTGAGTGCCGCGTTCAATCAGATCCCGTTAGAGAAGGAAACCCAAGAATACACCACTTTCACGGTTCCGGGAAGGGGGTTATTCGAATTCAAAAGGATGCCATTTGGTCTTACGGGGGCCTCTGCAACTTTCCAGCGACTCATAGACAGGGTTATAACCCTGTAGTGACAGAGACATTTGACGAACACCTATATTGGTTAGGGGCTGGGTTGACTATAAATCCGGATAAGAGTGAGTTTTTCTGCTCAGAGGTCAAATATTTCGGATTTGTTGTGAATAAAGACGGCCTGAACGTCAACCCTGACCAAATCGAGCCTATAGCCTCCTACCCGATCCCCAAAACGGTGAAGCAGTTACGTAGGTTTTTAGGGATGGCCTCCTGGTATCAACGGTTTATACCTGAGTTTGCAATGATAGTGTTTTGAAGAAAGCCCCTATACTAGCCTATCCGCTGTTCAAAGACGTGGTCGAGGCATGGAGGTGAGGAAAGGGTATTAGCGTTCGCCAGCAGGAAATTGACCACAGCGGAAAGAAATTACACAGTCACTGAGTGGGAATGACTTGCTCTCATGTGGGGAATCTGTAAGTTTAGGGAGTATCTCGAGGGATTCCATTTTAAGGTCGTAATTGAACACAGCAGTCTTCGGTGGCTGAACAACTTACGAAATCCTACCGAAAGACATGCGCGCTGGGGTTTAGAACTTCAGGGATACGACCTGAAAATCATCAACAGAAAAGGAGCCTTACATCATGTCCCCGATGCGCTGTCACGACTGTCTGAGGATGATGAGAAGATCTTGGTGGCGGATATTACCGAGATAGCAGATCCATGGTACCTGAGACGGGTGGAAGGCGTCCAAGAAAGGCCGAGGATTTTCCCGGACTGGAAATTCGAGGACGGAAGGCTTTATAAACACCGACTAAATCCTTTGACTGATCCCTTGATTCCTGACTTGGATGCGTGGAAGCTGGTTATCCCAGAGGAACAGAGGGTCAGAGTCGTTGAAGAAGCACACACGGAGCCTCAGTCGGGACACCTGGGTATCGATAAGACTCACAGTAGAGTCGCCTTGCGATATTACTGGCCGGGGATTTATCATGACATTGCCAAGTTCGTCCGGCGTTTCGATCGTTGTCAAAGGTGCAAAGTAGAACAAACCCGCCCTGCCCGATGAATGGGCCAACGCATTGTCGTACAACCGTGAACCTTTCACAAAATAGGTCGAAAATGCATTCCGATCCACTCAGCAAACGGGCCCACTGTACGCAAGACGTTCGTCGACCTAATAGTCACGTGTTGGGGTGCCCCACAAGTAGTGCACACTGACAACGGTACCAACTTTTCGAATAGGTTAATGGCAAAAATGTGTAGAAGTGTCGGAATAGTACACACGACAAATCCAGTTTATCACGCACAAGCGAATCCCACCGAACGAGTCAATAGGGTTCTGAAAACGATGATTGTCTCGTTCTTGCAGGATAATCATAGAGAGTAGGACAACCACTTGCATGAGTTCCGTTTCGCGTTTAACACTGCGGTCCAGGGATCCCTGAAAGTGTCACTGGCCTTTCTAAATTTCGGTAGGAACCCGCTGTCCTACCGAATACTCCGTCGACAGTTAGAAATAGGTACCCAACTCCGCGAACCAGACCCCGCAGAATGGCTGGAACGAGTGAGAAGACATGAACATCTTAGAGACCTGGTCTGTAGATATCTTGAAAGCGCCTATACCACCCAAGCGAAATATTATAATAAGAAAATAAGAAGAATCCAGAAAAGGCAAGAAGAGATTTGTATTTGAAACGAACTTTGCCTGATGGAACGAAAATACCACAATTCTTCAACAATTTTGAGACGCAGGTGTCAGCAGAATGCTTTGCTTGATACTGGTGAGTTCGTACAATTATTCATTTCATTTTCTGTATATAAGGGTATCTTATTGAAAAACCCGTTATAAATCAGATTGGGACCCCATAAAATGCCGTTTGGAACCCAGATAACTGGATTCTACTGGGAAATTATGATCGTCATTACGGAATGCTAACCGGGTGCAACAGGGTTTTATATGGGGACTCGGAAACAGAAATTAATTATTATAATTGGTAAATGGGGGCCTAATAGGGTATACTTGGGTCCTGTCCATCGTTTTTATATAAAAATTAATCTTCAGAGTGCGTTGTGGTCTCCTAAAAGGGTGTAGCGTGATTCTGTCTTTGATTCCCTAAAAGAAAGGTGTGGATGCTTAGCAGGGTGTATACGGATTCAAACAGGGAGATGGATCGACAAATGTTTTCAAGTTCATTTCGGCATTGTGTAAGGGTTTAGTGTGGTTCTATCTGCGATTCTTTACACCAATGGTACGGGTGTCTCGCAGGATTTATACGTATTTTGTTCTTTCGGAACTAAAAACGTCTTTTTTCAGGGGTGGGGGGGGAGTGTCTTGTCCACTATAGTAAAAAAATGAAAAACGTTTAAATATTAGAATTTAAGTTTAAAAAATCGAAATCTCAATATTTTTATTAAGCCTTTTTAAATCCACCTATTCATTAAATGTGTAAAAAAATAAAAATATATATTTCTCGTTTAGCCATTTCTTTTCAGTGAAACAGCTTGGCTGAGATTTTGTCCACAAGATCCAAGGTTCGATGGCTTCATGGTTAGGGCGTGCGGTAGATATTTATGTTTAGACTCAGGTTTACGTAGTTTAGGTAGGGTTCGAATCACCAGCAAGTGTGATTCTTCAATGTATTTAGGCCCCTGCGTGCAATTGTATAATTTCAAAAATGAAGCGAAGGCAGTGATGATATATAAAAATTTTGTTTGCAAATTGATAATTACATTACGTCATCTGTTTCGAGCTGCTGTACCGAATAGATTCAAAATTGGAACAGATACCAAGTGGATGAATTTTTCCAAGCGCCCCGTACAGGTCCTGGATAGGCCTGGATACGAAATTGTATGTCGATTATAAAGCGGCTAGAACCAGATAAGACTCAGATAGTATTTGTAATAGAATTTTCAATCGCTCCATATAGGTTACGAATAGACTCGGATAGGAAACTGCATTTAAATTAGATCCCGAATAGAAGCGGAAAAGACCCAGATAGAACCCTTCTTAGACCTGATGGAAATTCAGGTAGAACCCGATTCGCTTACAAATTCTTGTTTCGTTCAGAACGTAGATAGAAACCTGATTCTTCCCTATTGCAAAGTTCGAAAGAGAAAGTTTGAATTTTTCAACTGAAATTTGAAATTGAGAATTGAGAATGTTTAATTTGGAAAAGTGTGTTATTATCCAAAATACTATAGCGATGCCTAAGAATTCACGCAGAAGCTAAAAAGCGCTTATTTTTAAATAATATTTAATTGCAAAATTAGGAAAGTCGATAATTGTCTTTTCTAGGTTCTCCGGTAAAAAGTATCTAGGTAACTTCGAGTTTCAAACAAATTCCAGTGAGTGATTTGTTCAAAAATGTTGAATGAAGTTTTTTGTGAAATCTCACATCGATTCGCAGGAAATTTACTGAGATATTCCTATTTGGTAAAAGTACTCGACGTCTGCCCGCGCTGTTAGCTAATGCGTCGCGAGGACTGCTCCGTCAGGCAGACTTCTCGAAGATCAGTTTGCGCGGGCGAGACGTCGAGTACTTTTTCCAAATATGAATATATGAATAAATTTCTAACGAATCGAAATAAGATTTTTCAAAAAACTTCATACCAAATTTTCGAAGAAATTACTCACTGAAAGTTGTTTGAATCTCGAAGTTATCTAGATACTTTTTACCTGCGAAACCAAGAAAACACAATTATCGACTTACCTAATTTTGCAATTAAATATTATTAAACAATAAGCGATTTTTAACTTTTACATGAAATCCTAGGCATCTCTATAGTATTTTGAATAATTCGTATATATATGAACTTATTTCTATAATATTTAGCCGAGTTCGAACGATTTAAGTTTTAAAACTTAATTAAATACATTTTGAAAAAATAGATTTGTCGATTTTGAACATTTTCTTTTCTTGAGACTCTCGGAAAATACTTTTACGCATGTTTAAGCGTAGGGCTGCTTCTTGCACATGGCGGCGTAATTTTAGAAATTGAACAAAAATCTAAATGCGATAATTTAAAATTTGATAATAATTTCGAAAATTAATTGAAAAACAAACATTTTAAAAGTTACAAAATCATATAATTTTGAATTTAAGGTAATGGAAATAAGAGTTTTTGAATAAATAAAAAAATTAGTTAAATTTAATAAAATAATAAACCAATTTTTCCAAATGTTCGTGGATAATTTGTCCAAATAAAACAGCTATGATTAACAGCATTGCGATATAAAAGTTTTGAACGGTTATAATGGTAAATGTCTAAAGCTAAATAATTTAAGATTAGAAATTAAAAAAAAATTAAAATGCATAAGAATTGAAGGAAAGTGAAAGGTAATTTTAAAAATATTGAATTAACAAGTCCAAAAACTGAATAATTTTAAGCAGAGACCGCTTTAACTACTCTACTAATTGAAAAGTTTACATTGCGAATTTTTGGAAAATTTTAGTATTAGAATTACCAAAATGGAAGAATTTCAAATTGAACATTGAGAAAAGTTGGTAGTTAGACGAATAGGGGAAATTTGATTAATTGCGTTTTTTGTAATCTACACGTATTTTCTTAGATTACGGTTTTCAATTATATACACATACTTAATATAAAGTTAGCCAGAACATTCTTTTAAAAACGTATATTGTCGCAATTTCAATTTTGTGCCTTAGAAGAAGGAAGAGTTATGTGTTTATTATATGCGTCAATTATTTTGTAAATTTGATTTTATAACAAGAGACAACTTTTGCAGAGATTTATGATCTGTTGGTAGAGGATACAAGTGCGGACAATGAAGAAAACGGCCAATCTCATGCTGAACCTTCACACATAATTCAATTTCTCAGGATGATGGATCGCGAAGACACTTTAAAATTATCTGAATCAGCCGATCTAACAAGAAAGCCTTTTCTGTTAAATCTATATCCTGACAGTAAATTTATTATAATTCAGTTATCATATTGAGTTCATCTTTCAGTTCATTCTTTTTGTGAGAACAAATATTGCATACTAAATAATATTTGATATTAAAGAAAATGAATGACTAAAATGTGTTTTTCTTCTTTATATCTTTAGAAAACCTGGAGAAAGTGAGTAGGCTGGAAAATCCTATTGCATCTTCATAAAAACAAGGCAACGTTGCAACAAAATTTGGGCAATCTTTAACTACTGTGCACGGAATAAATAGTGAAATAGGCTACAATATATCCAGCGACGAAAGTGAGATAGAAGAACATCAGCAATTGACTTCTAATTTTTAAGAGCCATCAGCAGCAGAGAGTGCAGAAGTGCTTAGGCATCTTGAAGGAAATATCAAAAATTCTAATTTTCATAAATTTAAAGACCAAGTGAAAAATAACGAAAGTATTATGTTTAAGGAATCTGGTTTAATGATCGAGAACCTTCTTACTTATAATGGCAGAAGAGCTTCAATTGATGCGGATAAAATCTTTGCAGGTCCAGATTTCGAAGAGTGGAATATTAGTGTTTATTATTAATCAAAAATGTTTGACCCTCATACAGAAGTTATAAGATACTGCTTTTATTGTACGATATGCTGTAAAAAATTACAGAGCTTCGAAAAAAAGGAAACATTAAATATCAAGAAAAAATGTGCGAGAAATGCTTAAAAGTTACAAACTATCGCTGGCCTCTCCTCTCGATTATTATATTCATATCGACATCAAGTACCCAATAGATTTCCTATTAAGCTCTACCTTAATAAGAGATATTTTATTTGATAATTTTCAAAAAATAGAGTCAATACTCCGCAATGATAGTGTCATTAACGATATATAGGATGGTATATTATACCAAAAAAGGGTTGGAAAAACAGTAAGGATTGGTTGTAAACTGATAACCTTCATCTTCTATACCGATTGGGGAAACGCTTTTCATCAGCTCCAGGTTATCGTTATGGGCAATTTTCATTATTATAAACGAGTTACCTCGAAATATACGCTTCCTATATCCTTTGCTGGTCGGCCTCTGGATGAGAAAGAAACAAGATACCGCAGACATGATGAATACGTTCCTGGAGCCATTTATAGCACAAATCAACGATTTAAATAACTTTGGGTTGAATTTAACGAATAGTGCTGGCGAGGTTATCCATTCCGTATTAAAGCCACTACTGTGTAGCGTAGACAGTGTGGCTCAACCTCTTTTACCAAATTTAATGCAATTTAACGGATTCCATGGTTGCCCGTGGTGTTATTTTAAGGGTGAGCATAAACACGGCTATATGCGCTATCTTTTGAAAGAAAATGTATCAACAGAACGAACTCATGATGGTTATTTAAAAGATATAAGTGTTGCGATAGAAGAGTAAAAAATTTATTGCTATGAAGCATGATTTACGTAGACATATATTCGAGCACGCTAAACCCTTAGAAGAGACCGAAATGAACTTGAAAATATTTATCGAACTATATCCCTTCTTGAAACATCATACAGAGTGCTAGACACACGCACATTTGCTTTAAAGAGTCACATTTAGAACCAGGCTAAACTCTTACCGGAGAACCAAATGAACTTGAAAACATTTATTAAACTATGTCGCTTCTTAAACCCTCATACACCCTGCAAGACACCCGCGCATATAATATAAAGAATCATAGATAGAAAAACGCTATATCCTTACACAAGACGGAAATGAACTTGTAACGATGCTGGTTCTGTGGGGGGGCTAGGCCCCTCACCCGCTTTACCATTTATTCCCTCCGGACGCTTCAGCCTAGCCAGGGTTCAATTTAGGGATAAATAATGAAGCGATGAACTCGTTTGTTAACAGTAAAGAATGGTTTCGTTTATTCCCCTAGCGAGTACATACTAATTAATCCTAAGTGTGAGTGTGACGAGTGTGCGTGTAAGCATGAGTGTGCGTGTGTGTGTGTGAGCCATAGTTAATCTTAAGTGTATGTGTAGTGTGTCCGCGGTTTACATAGTTTGAGTGTGTTTGTGAAGTGTGCGTCTTAATAACTAGGTATAATTACACGGTGTGAGTACGGGAACGTGAGAAGGAGGTAGAGTAGGCGCGCGGCACGCAGGTTCGCTAGTCCGGTCCTTGAAAACATTGAAAGAGTCGGTGAGCGTTTCGCGGATAGTCGGCGCGTCGACGGGAATGGTTGCGGTCGCCCCCCTGATCCCGTCTCCCTCGAAGAAACGGTTACGGTGCGGTGCGGATCGAGAGAGTTGGGGCTAGGCCCCTCACCAGGATTCAATTTAGGGATAAATAATGAAGCGATGAACTCATTGGTTAATAATAAAAATATGGTTTCGTTTATTTCCCTAGCGAGTACATACTAGTTAATCCTAATTGTGAGTGTGACGAGTGTGCGTGTAAGCATGAGTGTGCGCGTGTGTGTGTGAGCCATAATTAATCTTAAGTGTATGTGTGGTGTGTTCGCGGTTTACATAGTCTGAGTGTGTTTGTGAAGTGTGCGTCTTAATAACTAGGTATAATTACACGGTGTGAGTACGGGAACGTGAGAAGGAGGTTGAGTAGGCGCGCGGCACGCAGGTTCGCTAGTCCGGTCCCTGAAAACATTGAAAGAGTCGGTGAGCGTTTCGCGGATAGTCGGCGCGTCGGCGGGAATGGTTGCGGTCGCCCCCCTGATCCCGTCTCCCTCGAAGAAACGGTTACGGTGCGGTGCGGATCGAGAGAGTTGGGGGAGAGAGGCGCTTCGGTAGACGCAGGTGGTAGGTGTGCGCGGGACGCTCTGCTGGGTCTGTCAGGTCAGTCGAGTCTCGGGTGGTCCGGGGTAGGATGGGTTTTGGCCATCGAGCCCCTTTGCCCGGCGTGCGGCCATAGTTGCGCCAGGTAGTCGCACGTCGGGTGGACCTCGGAAGCGGGAGCAGGATTTCAGGGTGGTCCGGGGTAGGATGGGTTTAGGCCATCGAACCCCTTTGCCCGGCGTGCGGCCATAGTTGCGCCAGGTAGTCGCACGTCGGGTGGACCTCGGAAGTGGGAACAGGAGTCCGTCGTCAGTCGGTCCCGGTCGCTCTACCATAGGTGCTCCAGGTGGTAGAGAGACCAGTCGGCTCGTCGAGTGCAGGCATTCCGGTGGGACCGGCTGGCTGCCCTCGACGAACTGCCTCTTTCTCACTGCTGCGCCTGCTTTTATCGTCTGGCGGTCAGTTGGCTTGGTGGGGTGCGCAGGCGCGCTGTCTAGTCTCGTGGAAGTGGGAGGTCGAGTGCTTGCCTCGTGACGCGTTGATCGATGCCGCGTGGGTCTGACTGGTGTATATACATATATACCTATATATATGTACATATATACATATATACAGGTGCACATGTAACGCGCGGTGGCACTGCTCGTTACAGTGTAATTGTTGAATAAAAAAACGTATTTTTTTATTTTCCATTATTTTTTTATATTATATTTTTATATTTTTCTTGTAGGGCTTTAAAAAGGCAAAATTTTTCTTTTCCCGACTTTTTTTGATATCGTGCGTTGTTTGGCTTAGAATTTTCATTTTCGTGTGTATTTTGGAATTTTGTAAATGCTATAACTCTGGTATTTTTTGATTTTATGAAAAAAGTAATTAGTATAAATCGTTCGTATTTTCAAATACTATGAACAACCGTATAGAGAATTTTTGAATTTAAAAGAAAAGTGGTCTTAAAAATATTCAAAAAGCGCTTACTTTTTAAATTTTCGTCCAAAACGGCAGGGACAGCAACAAAACCACGATGCTCTCTCCCTGACACCTAAGAATCAACACCAGAAAATCAAGTGAAAGCTCATAAGGTAAACCATAAACAAGCCTGAATTAGAAATGACTTACAATCCAAGTCAGCTAACTTATAATTTAAGAAATTTAGATGAGATAAAAATTAAATTTAAAATCCTATTTAACGTCCAATAATCAAGTTAATTTGAAGAATTCCTGAAAATAAAACCAAGAATATAACTATCAAATTTGAGTAACTTTACCATAAAATGTTCCTATTGCAATCTGAAAAAAGTAAAACATGGATTTAATTCTTCTTAAGAAAAAAATAAATAAATTCCCGTTTCTATCAAATCACAACAACAAAAAATTGCAACAAATAATCCCTAACATTTCATCACTCAAAGCACCCTTTTCAAGGCAAACAGAATAAAAAAACAAATAAATAAAAACAAATAAATAAAAACAAATCGTTCAGGCTTTTTCTTTTTGCAATTTGTTAAAAGGTATATGAAAATTATTAAAAAAACAAGGTCAAAAAGGTGGCATACATTAGGGTGGCCCAAAAATGCATTGCAAATTTTTTTCACTTTATTAATACTAATTAACTTAATAATACTTATTAATTCTTATACTATATTAATACCATATTAATATTCATACCCTATTAATATTAATTAATATTAATATTAACGTGCCAAGATTGGTATCCTATGCTACTTTTTGTTGATCAATTACATAATATTGATACATCTCTTCTAATTTTTAACAAATTTCTATTTGCTTAGGCAGTAAGTACGATTTTAAAAGTATTTTTGTAAAAGTAATTATTGAGACAAACTATATTTGTTTAAGCAATTCAAAAATGGTAAATGTATTCTTTTTAAACACTACAGAGGCAGAAATATTATTGCATTTATTCTATCTTATTTCATTTTTTCATTAATCGAAAAAAACTGCTTGAGCAAATAAATATTGTTTTAACAAATAGAGATTTATTTAAGATTAGAAGAAATGTATCAAAATTAAGTATTTATTCAACAGAACGTAGCATAGGATACTAATTTAAAAAGAAAGTTGATATCTCTGACTCAATTCTTAGAAATTTTGAAAATAGACAATAAATAATTATTTAAATAATATCATAACGGTTTTAGGAAAATTTACTACACCTAACAATGACACATAATTACATTTCAATCAAAAAATACGATTTTTTTTACATTTTTTGGGAATACATAATTCTTTAAATAATTTGAATTTGTTTGAACAATCGAAAATTGTTTATAAAGTCATGGTCAATATTCAAATTGTCTTTTAGTAATTATTTATATGTAAAAGACGACGGAAATTACTAAAAAGTAATAATAATGCGCAAAAATGTGGTTTTTTCACTTTTGGGTCATATTTATTAGCATGGTTTTAGTTAATAGAAAATTCTCTTAAATTCCTAAAAAACTTGGCACGTTTCGATGAAACCCTAGAACATGAGTTAAATTTGTCGAAAATTCAAAATTTCCACATGTTGATTAAAAGGGATTTTGATGTGCTCTGTGAGGTGTTAATATTCGAATTTCAAAAAAAAAAATTACGGATTTTCTTTCTCGGGAAATGGACACTTTTATGGGGTGGGCGTGTCTTGCCCTGTAGCTCGAAAAGTATTTTTTGACCCACCCTAGGCATACGTGTATGGTACTTACTATACCGCAAAAGGTTTAAGAAGGGTTATTAGCAACATTTTACGAGAAACTATAGTATACAATACTTGTACACTATACGTCAGAGGATGCGAATGAGATGTGTACTTATTGAAATCAATGATGAAAAGTTTAAATAAATTCTCTTCAAAGTATTTTTTGATGTACGTTTTTAAGAATGTTTATAATTAGGGTTCTGGTAAAAAATACAATTTCATTTAAATGTGGAGTTCTACCAAACATAAATATGGTTCGATTATTAAATTTCTAATGGCCTTAGAGAGGGTCCCTTTATTGGTCCTTCGTTGGAAGCCTGCATGGAGCCTCCGTGGGTGAGCATGTCGAAACTATGTTGGCCTTCCAGAATTTACCAACGTAGGTCGAACATGATAAAGGGGAAACAACGTGGTTGATAAGTCTCTTTTTTACTAGTCCTCTGAAAATTGGCAACTTTGTTTTGGGCGACCTTTGCATAAAATCAAAATATGCCAACGAGCTGCAGGCAGAGTAGAAATAAAAAAGTAAAGATTTTGCTGATAATCAGAAAAGCATGGATTTGTTGGAACTGAAATATCTTATTATTAATATTATTTAGTACTTAAAATAAAAAGAGGATTGATTGAAAGGAAAATCATAATAACAGGATATTAAACTTTAAAGAACAACTCGTTAAAAGCCAAAGCAAGAAATTTTTTTTTATATTCGTCATCTATTACATGAAGGGAATGTTTTTCGAAACATGATTTGCGATTTTTTTAAACTAAGACATTGACAAATTTATAATTTATTGATATTTATATTTTTTATTATAATAAATATAAATATAAACATATATGTATATGTATATCTATATATAATTGTTAAAGAAAAATATATAATTTATATATTTAAATTGACAAACTTATCATTTTCCATAATTTTTTATACAAATTTGTACTCAATTTACTTTGACCAGAAAATATCTAACATTATTTTTGAATGGTGCCTAACATACACAAATTATAAAAACGGTTTATGCGGTTACAGATTTCTGGATAATACTGTATCATAAAGTCATAAATAACGGGGTAGAAGTAATGTAGAGCCAAGACTCATTTGGTATAACATCGGTATATATTTCGAGTCATAAAAAACCTCGGATGGGCGATTATTGCTACTTGCGCCTGTGTTTCAGTTAACCTAGCAACACCATCTGGTTTTGCTTTACCCTCACGACCACCATCAAATTGTCTATTCATTTTTTTCACCGTTTGTTCCATACATTTATACACTGTATATACAATATACATCTTTCATGGCGCTATATCATGCTTCTACTCTAAGTGACGCGTCCAAGAGCTAGCTACAGAAAACAGGGTCGATAAGAGGCGTGCCATTTCAGCTTGTAAACTGACGGGCCCAACTTAGTACATCACCAA
>JAAAKG020030601.1:0-19636 GCA_010014905.2 Druon quercuslanigerum
ATATAAAATAATGTATTCAATGAATCCATGTAACAATGAACTTTACAAATTGCAAAACATAAAAAGCATTAAACAATCATTTTCATTGAATCATTCTAACAACTTTTACATATTCTTTTCTCGAAATTTAAAACAGCATTTCTATAAGCTTAATTTATTAATAATTTTTAAAAATTATTCCAAAATTTTTTTAATTATTCACTTTGCAATTTGTAAACAAAGTAATTTTGGACAAAATACTACATTTTCACCAAAAAATATAGTCCTGAGTCAAATGTGTGAAGGAAAATAATTGTTTTGCACGCCAAGGACAACCCATCACCTAATTCAGATTTTCGAAATTCACATTTTGTTAATTTTTGTTTTTAATATCACAAAAAATGTTGTTTTGTGAATTTTTGTTCAAATTATGAATATTTTGAAAAATTCTTTTGAGCCCACAATTGAGCACGAACCTAGAACAATTCAGCACAATTTTTTTTCGAAACAAAACAAAATGGTTTTTGAGTTAAAGTGGTATCTCTGAGAAGAACTATCTTTCCCCACAATGTTCAGATTTTCGAAATTCGCAATTTCAAAATTTTTGGATTTAAAAATTATTTTGATGAAAACGAAACTAGCATTTCATCAAAAAATATGCAACTGACTAAAAGTGTGTTGGACAATAATTGTTTTGCACGCCTGGCACAAACCATCCCAACATTTATATTTTTGAAATTCTAATTTTGAAAAAAGTTTGCGTTCAAAAAAGGAATTTGGAACAAATACCTTCTCTGATGTTTTTGAAGAAAGTGCTAATCACTTATTACATTTTATTATATTCAAAATTATATTTTCACTTAAATTAAAAAGCAACATGCGCAACTTCCGCTCAAATCAAACCTTGTCTTAAAATATTTTTAGAAGTTTTAAGAAGACGCGAAAATATGTAAAAAAAAACTTTAGAAATACATTCAAATTATTATAATGTATTTAAATTTCTATAAAATCTTTTGAAAAGCTATTAAATATTTTAGTTTCTTTTAAAATTGCTTGAAATTTATAAATTTTAAATACAAGTATAAATTTTTAATTCCTATGAAACTTGTGCATACTGCCAAGAATATTTGGCAATACATTCAAATATTTTTAAATCTTTTCCAAAAGTTGAATCCTATTAATTCCTTTGAAAGACGTAAAATGGTTCTAAAACTTACAGCAATCTTAGAAAATAATTCTATATTTAAATAATATATTTAACCTTCTAGAAAACCTTTTAAATTGCTTTGAGTTTCCCTGGAATCATTCAATATACCCTAAAAGCATTTAAATCCCGAGAAATCCCTAAAAGTATTTTCTAATTCTAATTATTTCTTCCAAAACTTCTAAAAGTCATAAATATCTTTTGAAAAGGCTTCTATTTTCCCTAATAATTTGGAAAATCCTGCAAAATAGAATATATATTTTTTAAAGAGTAATTTTAATATTTGTGAGACTAAATAAAATCAAGTGAAAAAAGAACAAAAAAAGCAAATAAAAACAACTTAAAAATATTATTATTAAAAAAGGGTTTAGAGAAGGCAACAAAATTCAAGAGAAAATTGCATGGAATTAAAACTCTGTGCAAAAACAAATAGTTATTTCTTGCAATACCAGTATTTTAAATTGATAAATAGTATTGATTTAAATAGAATTTTTTGAATTGTTACCGTTTTTTACATTCAATGTTTTCATTTTCGGAAATTTCACAGCAACTGAATTTTATTTCTTGGCATCATTTCAAATTCCCATCAAAAATATAATTTAATAATTATACATTAATAAAACAACGAAAACTAATAAATAATTCGTTTAATTAAAAAACTTATTTTTTACATAACGTGTTATTTCGTACTTAATTATTTCTTTATTCTACTAAACAAAATATTTAATGTGGAAACAGTTTGTTCCATATTCGTTTTATTCAATGTAATCACAGTTTCGATATCAACACGTTTTCATGAGTAAGCACTACAATTAAGAAAATAACGCCATATGTTTAGAAAACGAATGTGACATTATTTCTTTTGGCCTACTTTTATCCCTTCGATCATTCTTATTACTCTCAAATATTTCATATATGTAATAATTATTATAAAAAATTTATTATTGATATAAAAGTATAAGCACGCATAATTCATAATTGTTTGAGAATGTGCAAAAAAGAATTGACATATTTGAGGAGAAAAGATACATTTCTGACCAGAAATGGAATAGTTATATTTTCAGTTAAAAAATTATTTTGCAACTAAAATGATGAATTTTGAACGTAGAAAATTAATTTCGACTGAATAGTTGAATTTTTATTAAAAAGAGAGATTTTCATCAAAAGTAGAAATGAATTGTCAACTCAATTGATGTATCTTCAGTTGAATATTGAACTTTTTTAAATTCATCTTTGAAGATAAAAATTTATTTCTTTAATTGAACGTTTGACTATTTTCAAGAAATTTAAAAAAAAATAATCTTCTTTCTTTAAATTTCAACTTTTTATTGAGTATTAAACCATTTTGTCAGAAATTTATTTTTTTAATTTAGCACAATTTTATTTAAACAGTGAAATTTTTACAATATTAATTCAATTTGGAAATAAAAAGGATGCATCCTCAACTTAAAATTTACTGGTAGACTTAATAACCGAAAAAAGATGAATTATCTTATTATATATTGTAAATTTAGTTTAAATATGTTACTTTCAATTAAACTAACTTTACCAAATAAATCATTGATATAACAGAAAGAAGGAAAAAATTGTATGCTAAAGAAAATATTTCTTTACTTTAAATACAGCTTTTCTCTGACTTTACATGCAAAAAGTCCTTACAAAATAATTAAAATTTCATTAAAAAAGGGATCAGTTTCAAATCAAAAACACTAATTTGCATTAGAGAGATTAATCAGAAATAATAATATTTTTCCAGAAAAATGTAATGGTTACATTTTCAGCCAAAAGAAATGATTTCTTTTCCCCTAAAGAAACACCATCGATTTTCGTCAATACGTGAATATTTCAACTTTCACCTAGTAAGAAATTGATTTTCAAGCAAACGAACAAACATTTACAACAATATAGTTTAATTTTCAGCCAAGAAACTGTATTTTTTCAAAAATAATAAATGTAATAAGCGTAGCTTTCAACCAGAAAAACAAATTAATTTTGAAACAAGAAATGGTATTGATTAAAAAAACATGTTATTTGGAACTAGTTTCAGGCCTCGTAAATAAAACCTTCCTAAAACAAAATGTGTTTCATACATTTGTTTTCTATTTATTGACACCAATTGTTCAATGGATACAACGTGACCAGCTTAAAAATTTTAGTATATAAGGGGCCTGCACTCCATGCCTCGAGATAAGAACACAAAGAAGTAAAATCACTGTTTTTACTGAAAGTCTTACTCTCTGATTTTTTTGGGGGAAAAATTTTCAATTGCGTCTATTATGAAGCTCTTCATCCTTGCTTTAGTGGCGATTTCTGTCGGTAAGTATTATAAGTGAAGAAATTGTAATAATTAAAACCGTTCCTTTTTTGCGGTCATCTCCACATTGCAATAAACTCATTTCAAATATTTTCAACAATTTATATGTAAAATTAAATTTTGTTTTGTTCAGCTATTCCAGTTTCAGTTTAGAATTTATTTTATTCAGGTCAAAATTTGCCGCTCTCGTATAAAATTATTCTTTATAATTGCACAGTCATTTTTAATGAAAATCACACCAGTTTATTTAAACTGTGGTCTTCCTCATTTAAAAATAAATGTTTAACTAAACATTTAACTAATAGATTTTTTATTATAATTTTCTTTTTAATTATATTATGAACTTCGTGTTTAAAATTCGAACGACTGGATCTTTGTGTTAACAATTTATTTTATTGTGTGGATATTTAGCTTTGTTGAATTATTCAATTTTTAAATGAAAATAAACCTACTTCAGTTTGAAATTCAACTACTTGGTTGAAAATTCAAAATTCAATGTTTTTTGTGCAAAACCATTTTTTTAGGTGAGCATGTAAGAATTTCATTTTCGTTTGAGACTGTATCTTTTTTCGAAAAAAATTTAATGTTGCCTCATCTTGCATTGAACCGATAGAATTTCTGATGGATTTTTCTTTCAGCTGTAATATTGTGAAGTTTGTTTTTTTATTAGAAATTTTACAAAAATACTAGACTTTAAGTCCACCGCCCGCCCAAGCAAAGCAGTAAAATTTACAAAAGCTTTTTGTAATAGAGTATAAAACGTTTCTGTTACTAATATAATTTTCTTTCAATCTTTAGGATTCTCAGAAGGCGCTGGGAAACCCACCACACCCACTGATCCCACAGAAACACAATTAATAAACCGTTTTGGTTTGACGGCTCAAGAGGTGGACACAGGATGTCCTGGTTCGAAAAAGACTAGACTAAGCAATGCTAAAACTGCTCTTGCTACTCTTGATGGTCTTCCAATTACAGCCACAGAGGCTCGAGTAAGAAAAGCCGCAGGAGATGTCTTGAAAGCAATATTGCCGTGCTTGAAAACGGGTCAACTGAATGCAAAAGTGGACCTCTTTATGAACTTGTAAGTTCACCTATTTTTTTTATATAAAATTAAATAGTATTTTTTATATGAAGTCTTTCTTCCTCCCAAGCTTTTAACCCATGGCTCACTTGCCTTTCCTTTTATATATTCCCTTCCCTTTACTACTACTTTATTGACCCTTCACACAAACACATTTTCGAACTACGCAATAACTAAATAACAGCTTAAATTTTTTAATTAATTTCCTCAAATATAATCAGAATTTCGATTAGAGAAACCAAGTTGGTCGTTCTATAGGGAGTCCTAGCCGTTCGAATTACAACGCGATTTAAACTAAATGAGATTGAGATCGGAGAAAATTAAAATAATAATAGCGTACTCTACAGAAAGTTAGCCTATAGTAAGCGACCACGATAATTCGGGTTTGGAAGGTGCTGACGCATCTCCGAACCCAAAACCCGGGTACAATTCCAAAAGGAATTATTAGGTTAATAGATCGCGGGAGAGGCTACATTTGAAAAAATAGAGAAACCTCAACGTGAAATAAATTAGACAAAGATAGACCCGCTTTAGGGTAAACAAAACGTTTAATTCAGAAAATAATATGTCGGAAAAGCGCTTCCATTTAACGAATTTAGGAATTAACAAAAGAAAGATTCTTTAAAGAAAGGAAAAAAGAGAAAATAATTTCAAAATTAGACTAGACCCACCAACTAACTGCTCCTTTAAATATAGACAGAAAACAATAGAACCAAACGTTGGGAAAAATAATAGCGAATCTCATAACAGGGAATCTGTCAAATTTAACCACAGGGAAAACTTACAAGAACCTAGCCAAATTTTTTACAAAGGTATTAAAAACCGAAGCAAAATAAGAATTAATAATTTAAAATTACAAGATACTGACGACTGTGAACCATTAGAGGACAGAAATAACTCAAAACAAAACAGAACACGTAGGTTTCCAATCATGAGCAATTGGAAACTTAAATTTCGCAATGATAAAGACATTACATTTAATATAAGACCTCATAAATAAAGACCCCAAATTTCTTGAAAAAACTAAAAAGATTTAAAAGGGCATATAAAATAAATGATCGCGATATATTGGAAAATTAAGACGCGTCATTAATCGATGTTTCTAAAGATTGGTGTTCAATAAATGAAAACTCTCGGAGAATACTATCAGATTTCTTTAAAGATTTTAAAAGCGCGTACATTGACGAAAGATTTTACGAGGAAATCGGGCAAAAATTAAATTTATATACTAAAACAGTAGTCAATAAATTCACTTCTACCTAACAGAAATTAGAAAACTATTTTCAAAATTATACACTAAAAAAAGCCGTGAATATTAATTACATAGATCAAACAGTTAATAAATTATTAAAACAAGACATAATCAAATCATCTTGCTCTGTCCAATCTCACTCCTAACAGAAATACTAGAAACTTTGAGATCAGCTAAATTTATATTAAAAATTGACTTAATATTAGTTTACTTGCTAATCCCGTTAGAAGAATGTTCAAAACCAATCACAGCATTCACAGTCCCTTGAAAAAGCATGTACTAATTTAAAAGGATGCCATTTGGCCTAATAAATGCTTCAGAACTTTCCAGAGACTTATGGACAAAATTATTACTCCCGAACTAAAGCCAAACGTTTTTTGTTACCTGGACGACATTGTAATATTACCTTAAAATTTCGTTGACGTTTTAAAATATTTGAATATTATACTAGATAAGATGAATGAGGCAGATTTAACGATCAGTCCAAGCAAATGTGAATTCGGCTTGTCAGATATTAAATATTTAGGTTTTGAAGTTAAAGATAAAGGATTACGTATCGACAATGACAAAATACAAACAATGTTAAAATTCACCAAACCTAAAAATACTAAAAAATTGCAGCAAATAATAGGGATAGCAAGTTGGCATAGAAAATTTATCCCACACATCGCCACCTGAGACTAACACAAAGATGATTTGCAGTTTGCAATAAGCACTAGCAAAAATACGTCGACCCAACTCACGCTAGCATTTTTAAACTTAGGTCGCAAATTAGAATCACTACAGTACCTAAAACAAATTTCAAAAACTAAAGCGAAATAGAGTTTGAAAGTATAGACAAATCGACAGACAGACTTAGAAGGCTACAAATGTGACGCGATCCGACAAAAGGGACCTACTAGGCAAAAGTTAAATTTTACAGGACGAGCGATTGAAGAAGTCTCCGACGCTGTGTACGCGTTTAAATACTCTTTTTCAATCACTTATATCATGTACAAGAATTCAGATACACAATTTTTGTTTTCACCCATAGAAATATTAGTTCATGAAATTATAGAATCCATCATAATCCGAAAATTGATTTTTTGCCTAGTAGGTCCCTTTTCTCACATCGCGTCACAAATTATAAAAGAAGAATTCCAGACAAATTTTGACGTAGCAAACCAAAGACATAGGAATAGTTATAATTAAAAAAAAAGATGGATACAATTCAAAATAGGAGATAGATTACTAAAAAAGGTAAAAAAACTATCTAACAAAGCGAATACAAAAGCAGGTTAGTTATATGACCAATATGAAGGCCCATTTGTTATTAGGAAAATTTTTTTCCTCAAACATACATGAACTATAAAAACCTTTAAGGAAAAAGTGAAGGCGAATTGAACGTAAATGATTTTTAAGTAGAAAAACTAAATACAGATAATAACACATAGACTTAGGGAATTTCAATCTACTCGAATCAGAATACATAGACTTATTGGCAGAAAGGCAAGGGATCAATAGCATTAAGATAACAAACCGACTTCTAACACCAAACTTAAAATTGACCTAATTGAACCATAATACTCCAACTCTTTAGACTTTAAGAACAAAAAGACAGTAAAAATCTTTACCTTTCAGACCAGGGAATCAACAAAAAATTGATCTTGGACCTTAGCACTTAGACTAGCAGAAATACCGGAAAAACAAATTAAATATTACCCTCATCGTTATATCTGAAACATGCTTGAACCTACTAAAAAAAAGAAACAAATACAATAAACAAAGCCACAGTAAATGAAAATAAACCCGAAGAGGAAGGGGCAGTTCAGGGCGAACTGGAAGAAACCTTCATATTAGGACAATACTACGGCGAAGGCTACGTAGAAAGGGAAAACCCTACACCAAAATTAAATAATGAGAACTACTACGAACTACAGAAAAAAAATCTAAAAGCTGACACTAGAGTTCGAAAAAAACGGCATACGAACAGAGCATTAAGATACAAAAAGAATTTCAACAGAAACTAAACAACTTTAAAGAACAAGAAAAGAATGCAAAGAAAATATGAGAAGAAAAACGTTAACAGAAAAGAAGAAGCTGCTGGGCAAATACATTATGGCTAATAGAAAACAACGAAAGAAGACAAAGAAAAGAAGAAGTCTGAAAAGAAAAAGAAAAACAGAGGGAAGAAAAAGCCATCAGGGAAGAATGGCGGAATGAATCAACCAAATAGCACGACTATTTATTTTTAAACAACAGAAGAAACAAGAAATGAAAAAGGAATAAGAAAACACCAACCTTGAAATTGCATTTAAAAGTTGTTCTTTTCGATCATTCGCGGCTTAGTTATACACTTTATGAAGTCAAAAATACTTTCTCTCACATAGATTAGCTACTGAATACTACTTATGTAAACTTCACTCTTCTACCTAAATAGTAAAAACCTGTATACAAATACCCACTTGTAAACGTATAATAAAGGGCAAAGTATAACAAAACACCTACATTGACTCAATTACGACACCACCTGACAAATTTGTTCTTTTTTACCTTAAAGAGAAAAATCAACGAGAACACAACCTCCCTCCTTTCTTGTTCGCATCTCATTAATTCTTTCGCCCTGCCTCTCTTCTCTTCTACCCCCATCAAATACTTTCTCTCCAACTTACCTCCCTTTTTCTCCCTCAGCTTTGTCTTAAATTTACATGCCCTCCTTCCCACTCTAATGCTTAATTTCTTCTACACTCTTTACATTTGCCCCCTGCTTATTCATATTATTATTAATTTTTTCTCCTTATAATGACACTATTGAGGGAACGTGATTTGAATCAATATAATCAGCTACCTCTAGTTTCTTGATCTTTTCTCTTACCTCGTCATTCACTATCACATAATCATTTACCGTTCCTCTTTCTCCTCCTGACCGTGTATATTCTCCTGCCTCATCTTCTTCTATATTTCCGTTAAAAATATTCTATCCTAACTTCTCCAAACTCTTTGACAACTTTTTTGCGTCCCTACTAAGTACCATATATTTTAATTTTCTGTCTTTCTCTTCACTCTATCCCCTTCCTCCTCTATGTTCTGTTCTGACAATGAAATCCCCACTTATTATAAGCCTAACTTCTTCTTTATTTTCTTCAATTATTTCTTTCAATTCCTCTGATTTCTCCTGCATATCTCCGTTCACATAAACCCAAACTAACTTCCACTTCTCTGTTTCCATATTTACCTCTTCTACTATTGATCGTTTTTTTGTTCTTTTCTCTTTTTCTTATGTTTTCTTGTTATACAATCATTCCTCACTCTTACCACCGCTCCGACCATTGCTCTGCTATTTTTATTCTTCCTCTTTGAATTTGAGCTTGCAATTTCTAACCTATTGGTAATCTTCCCCTTATTCTTTTCTATCTCTTTTTATCTAACCACGTCTCCATCACCATTATTAGATCCCATTGTGTCAAATTTCTCATAAACTTCCTACCCGTTTTCTATAATCCTGCTATATTCCAGTATCATATCCTCTATTCTTTCCTACATTCGTTTCCATTCTCGTTTTACTTGTTACTATGTCTTATTTTTTATCTCATGTTTCTTTATTTCCTAGTTTTCCGGCACCTCATTTCTTACTAGCTCTTAACTTTCTTTATTCCCATCCCACTATAATCCATCTATCTTTATTCTCCCATATTAAACCTATGTTCTCCTTTCCTTTTTTTCCTCTTCCGATATTTTCCTGAACTTATACTGCATCTTCCTTTCTATTCATGTCAAATCATCCTTTATTCTTTTCAAGCTTCCATACAATATACTCTTCTTTGTCATCCCTTACCTCTTATGTTCTCGTTTCTTTAGTTTTACCAGTAGGAATATCTGCTCACTTCGCTCTTCGCTTCCTACACGTCGCACTTCCTCTCGTCTCCGCCAAGGTCGAGGTTTGAGATTTCTATCTTCCCTATCCTACCTTGCATCTCCTCAACCTTTTTATTATTATCTTCCTACGTCTTTCATTTTTGCTCCAATGACTACATCCTTTTATCTAACTTTTTCTGACTTTTTCTAATTTCTTTATTTCTTTCCTAAGTTGAGCTATTTTTAGCATAATTTATTTTCTTAATTCCTCTTTCCTTTCTTCCTGCTTTTCTTCATTAATCCTTATTACTTTTATTGTGACTGTCAATTTCTTTCAGTCTTTCCTCTGTCGTCTGATCTTCAGTTTTATTTCCATTTCCTTCAGCCCCCTTACTATTCTCATCCTTATTTACAAAACTCTGCTGTTCCGGCGGCGATCTAAACATTTTTGGATATTTCAAGCTGGAATCTAAATCATACTTTTCTTCAGCTTCCCCTATCCCCTCTTTTCCTTTTGAAGGGAGACTGAATCGATCTTAAGGTTTTTGCTCCTAATCTTTCCTTTTCTATAGTTTTTTTGAAATTCTCCTTGCCTTCATTCCTTCAATCACCCCTTACTGTGCACTAAATACTTTCTGCTCTAAATCCATTTTTCCACAATTTTACTCGATTCGCTAACCATGAATCTAATTCTAACCTTCCCGCCCTCTACCCTTCCCTGCCTCTATCCATTGTCGCGTTCTGGTTCTTGTCTGGTCTTTCTCCGTCTCTACGCAATCCTGCTACTACTAACCAGAGGACACACATCTGTCTCAATCCTCAAAAATATCGTCATCCTCTTTTCAATTTTACAATCGGTCCATCAATCTCTTGCATCCAAACCCTTCTATACACTTTCACAATCCACTCACCGAAAATTTCAACAAAATTGTCAGAAAAACACAATGGTTAAAAACTCATATTTTTATTTAAAAGCTTGGTGCTCGAGTTATGCAATTTTAAAAACTGGACTTGGGTAGTCTACACCCAGTTCGGACAAAAGGTAACAAAATCCGTGTAGAAGATTTTAAAGGAAAATCTTTTCATTTGGTAACATTGAAAAATAGAAATCAAATTATACAAATAACATTGCAAAGCTTTAAAGGGAATAAAAAATATTTTTAAACTGTAGATGATTTAACAAAATACAGATTTATATTCAAGTTTTTAAACAAACAAAACCAACCGAGACCTAAAAAACGCAATCGTCTGCACACTAATATTTTTCTGCAAAAATAAAATTTTTGGATAAAACTTGTAGAAAACAGAAATATTTATTTGGTAGAGTATTACATGCCCTTAATTAAAATAACTTTTAATGGTTTCAAGGAAATAAATAAATTTTTTTTAGGTTCATAGAGAAATGTGAAATAATTTGAGGCAACTTTGCACATTTTAAACAATTTTTCAAAATTTGAAGAAAAATTCAAGTGTTTTTATTGTGCTAAACTTATAGAAGTCATTAATTTAATTGGCAAAAGGCTCGATTTTTTCTAATATTTTGTAAAATTCTGTAAAAGCATTTCTTTTTTTATATCTTCTAAATTATTTGTTGACACATCTGAAACATTCAAAAATCTCTTCTAATTTTTTTAAATTCCTAGGATATTTTAGAAGATTTTAAGGTAATTTTTTTACATCTTGAATGATTTTTCAAACTTTCAAGTAAAATTCAATAAAATTTAAAATATTTTGAGGAAGTCAAGAGGCTTTCCATAGATTTAGAATATTTTTAATCTTGGAACCGTTCCCGAAAATTTAACGAATATTTATTATTCTTTTCAAACACTTCTAAAATATAAAAATATCTTTTCTAATTTTCTCAATAAAATGATCAAATTTATATTTATTTAATTATAAAAAATTGCTCATACTTCGTTCCTTTTAAGTAATTTCAATATTTGTGTGACTAAAGAAAATCGAGTAAACTAAAATAATTAAAAAATATTATTATGAAAAATAATTTGAGATAAGGCAACAAAATTTTTAACATTTAAGAGGAAATTTCATTGACTTAAAAGTCTTTGTTTAAACAAATTGTTATTTGTTGCAATGAGAATAGTTGCATATTAAATGTATTTTTTAAAATAATTTTATGAATTTAAAAGAACCACAATCTAAACAACATTTTGGAATGCAAAATAACAATAAAAGAGCAAGAATTTAATCACCAGGACAGTAGTTAAAAAATTAAAAATATTATGTACGTTAAAACAAAAAACTCTAATTAGAAACTTCTTTAAAAGGTATAGTTATTTTGAGTTTAATTAATGAATTGGAAAGAAAAATTCAGACTTTAAAATTGCTTTCGTTAAAATATTCAATTACAGTATTTTAAATAAATAAATAGTATTGATTGAATAACAATTTTTTTTAAATGTTTAAATTCAGAAATATCCTAATATCGGGGATTTGGCAGTGTCGGGTATTCTATGATTTGTCACTTTCTAGCAGTGAAAAACATTCGTGATCATTCCCCTTGCTCGTTTGCAAACTCTAAGCCCCCCCCCCCACGCACGTAATAAAACTTTCGAGTACACACGCAATGGCCTCCATCCATTAATTATAAAAAATGTTTCAATATTCATTGAAAAATACGAATTTTTAACGAAATTGGTAAATTTATTACGAAATGCTTATTTTTAAACCAGCTGTATTTTTTAGAAAGCAAAAACTTTCATCAAAACAGTTACATTTTTCAACTTAAAAATCTAAATTTTAAATTGGAAAAAATACATTTTTAACCAAATAATTTAATTTTCAATCGAAAAGATGAATTTATAAAGGAAAAAATCCATTTTTTGCCGAAAAAAAGTTCAACGAATATATGAATTTTCAAAAAACTTCAAATTTTCAAAATTTTTAATCAATTAAATAAATTCAACAAAAACAAAATTTTCATTTGACAAAAAGTTAAAAAAATTATTATTTCACCAAAAAAATCATTTCGTTTTTATGTTTAATAAATAAAAATTTTAGACAACAATATATTGTCTGAGTTTATTCATTTTTAAGTTTATATAAATGAAAATTAACATTTGTAAAAAATTTAAAAGAATAAATTGAAAATTATTTGATGGATTTCGGGAAGACTTCTTAAATTCAAAAAATATTTTTGATATCATTAATACTTCTCAAATTGCTAAATATTTTTATAACTGACTGGAAATATAGCTAAACTTTAAAAAAATCTTTCAACATTAAAAAAAATTTTTTAATATCGTTAAGATATTTTATTCGAAATAAAAAAATCATTAGAAATATTTTAACAGATTTTTAAGTGTTCTCACTGAATTAATTTTTCAAAATAAAAACTCCTCATAGACATAGAAATTTCCTAAATTGCGCTATCACAGGAAATAGGGATAAGGAACCATATATAAAACCTTATGTAAAAGCTGCAAGTAATTGTAAATAGTAAGGATAAGATTTTTGTTCAAACATATGTATGCGGAAAGATTGTAAGAAATGGTGGTCATGTAAATCCTCAGAGGACAAATTAATAATAAAGAAAAATAAAGTAAACAAAACTTAACATACATAGCTGATATTCAAGAAAATGCATGCGAAAATGTTAAAAATTACAAAATTTTTCGAAATTAAAAGAAATAATCAAAAGAATTATCGGAGATTTAAAAAAGCACTGAAAATTGACAAAACTCCAAAAAAAAATGCAAAAATATGAAAAATTACCGAATTTAACAAAATTTCCAGCTTTACCAAACATTTAAAAAAGTTCCATAAAATTAACAAAATTATAGTTCGGTTTTTTCATGGAATTGAATGACGCCACCTTGCTGCATAACATTCTACAGTTAAAAAAATTCTTTTGTTGTATTTATTATTTTTACATTATTTCCTAGTTTATATTTTATTAATTATTTTAATTTTATTATTTAACAATTTTTGATTGTTTAGAATCTGGAATTTTATTATTCAAACATATATATGTGTCTGCATTTTTAATTTCCGAATTTTGTTTTGTGCTTTATTTGCTTTTTTGGAAATGTAATTGAATTTAATTATTATTAATTTAAAGTAATCGCCCTGAAAAATGTTTGGAATTTGAAATTCACGAAAATAGCAGATCAAAAGATGCGTTCACAGATTAAAAAGAAATATTAACCTTTGTTCGGGCAATTTCGGTAAGAGAAGAACGTTTTTTTGATTTAAAATTGACAAATGTAAGTTCTTGTATACAAAAATATTTATAACAATAATATAAATAAATTTTATATGAATTATGTCATATTTTTATCAAATATAAGAAACTTTCGAGAAAAATTAAAAATCTATATTTTCGCCGGAAAAAGAGCAAATTTATATATTTGTCTATAAAAATGGTTATAAAAAATTACGAGAATTGATATTTTATTGCAAACAAAGCAAAACTTGTAGAAGCGTAAAGAAAAAGTTAAGTTTTTAGAAAAAGAAAGCACAAATGAACTTAAGCTTGTCTCCATTTAAAATTTATAAATATTTATTACATTTATTTATTATTTTTTCTAACTTTTCTCATATTTTAGACTTAAAATTGAATCATTTTGCAGATCATTTTTTATTAAGGATAGAAAATTCAATTGCTTTGTAGAGGGTTCATCTTTTTGGTTAAAGATTTTTTTTTGAAAATTGGTTCCTTTCTGGGAAATAAAAAATTTTCAATTGAAAATGTAAGTATTCAAATTTTGGTAAAAAATTTACCTTTTTTAGTTAAAAGTATAACTATTTGGGATACAATGGATTTATTTTATCAAAATTGTTAAAAAATAAGAAATATTTTTGAAAATTGTTTGTTTTTATTATTGAAAGTAGGGTTTGTTAACTGAAAACGCAATTATTATTTTTTTTTTGAAAACTAAATTTTTTTTATTTAAACCGTGACTTTTTTGATACCAAATTAATGCAATTGGTTGAAAATAATTTTTTTGTTCAAATCGAGCTCTGTATGGGAAATTTGTCTGCCTTTGATTGAAAAACCATTTGGCTTACCGCAAGTTCTACTACACTGTAAAGAAGTAAATTCTTGGTTGAATATTCATCATGTTAGTAGAATATTGATTTCTTGTTCCTTTTTTGGCCGAAAAATAATTTGTCTGGTAAAAAAATAATTTTTTTAATTTTAAACCTTAACTATATGGTTAAATATTCCATTAGCAAAATCTTTTATCATTTGAATTGAGAATTCATTTCCTCGGTTGAAAAATAAAATATTTGTTGAAAAATGTATTTTGTTTTCTTTGAAAATTAATTTTCTTAGCTGAAAATTTAAATATTCATGTTTTGTTGAAAAATTGTCTTTAGTGAAAAATTCATTCTTCGAAATAAGAGCTAAACTATTCTTTTTTTTTTTAATTTATTTAGTTCGCTGCAAACTGAATTGTTTCGTCAAAAATTCAACTTTTTGACTGGAACAGTAACTATTCCATTTTTTGTAAAAAATGCATCATACGTGAAGAATATTATTATTTTATAAAGAGTTTTTCATCTTCAAATAAGCCCGACAAAGAAATTGTTTTATTTAATTTAATTTCTTCACGTATACTCATCGACAGAATAATTGAATGTATATGGTAAAGTTTTAGGTAAAGAAATTAATTTTTGTCGAGAAAGAAGAATTTTGAAATGGTTAAATTCAACTGAAGATTCATCAATTTAGTGTTAAATAAATTTCTTTAACGAAAAGTTCTTTACGTTCTATACTTTCCATTTGTAAACTTGACTTCTCAGGTTAAAAATTTAACTAATTTTTTAACAATTCTATTTTAATTTTTTTTTGTAAATAATTCCTGTTTTTCGTTAGAAATTCAACTAATTAGCTAAAAATTAATTTTCTTTGGTTAAAGATTCATCAATTTACAAAGAAGTTCATCTTTTTGGATAAAAAATTAATTATTGATGTCTTGAAAAATTTTGTTGTTGTTGAAATATAATTTTGTGAGAAGAGATTTTACCTATTCAAGTTTTTCTGAAAACTCTTGTTTTTTATGGGAAATGAATTTTTTTTAATTAAAACATAACTATTCCATATTCGATTGAAAATTCGAATTTTTAGGTAAAAGATTAATATTCCTGGTTCAAATTTTGTCATTTTGGATACAAATTCATCTCTTTTCATTTAAAAAATGTTTTATTAACCTAGTTTCTCAAGTCGAAGTTTTTTTCTTTGCATGTTAGAAATCTTTTTTCATTACAAATTTATCTTATTGGATTGAAGCTTAAACATTCAGTATTTTGAATTAACTATTTAGCAACAGTGGAGATAAATATGAAGAAGAAGAAGTTTTATATTTAAATTTTTGTCCAAAAAGATTAATTTACGAATTTAAAAATTCAACTGAAGATTCATACATTTTTATCTGCAAATTTCCCTGCATGATTTGTTTGTTAATTTATATTTTTAGTTGAAAATTAAACTGGTTAGTTAAAAATAAATATATTAAAATAAAAATGTATTTTTATAGTAGAAATTTAGTATTCTTAGTTGAAAATTCGACTTCTAAGAAAAAAATAATCTTCTTAGTTGAAGATGCATTACTTTTTTGTAAATCAATTTTCTACCGAAAATTTAACTATGACATTTTTTGTTTAATGATATATTATTAATACCTTTCTAATTATATTAGATCTTATAATAATCAAAACTATCGAATAATTTAAAATAATAATAAATAAAAAAACATAAAAATAGGCCGAAAGAAATAATGTCACCTGCGCTTTCTGAAAATATGGTGTTGATTTAAAAAATGTGGTATTTGTTTGCGAGCAAGTTTTATCGTTGACACTAGTAACCTTGTATCAAAAGAATCTGGAAAAAACAGTTGCCGTATTGAATATTTTTCTCAAAGGAATACATAAATGATCAAATATGGAAAAATACTTTCATTACATAAATTGTCTTTCTAGTATTATTATATTTTGAATAGTTTCTTTTTCAGGAATTCGATTAATTTATTCAATTATCATTTATAATTGAATAAATTATAATTATTATAATTAATTTTTTTAAATTTTTTAATGTACACTAGATTACCATGCTAGCGCACGCTTACTTTTGTGTTTCTTTTATTATAAACCCAATTTTCGAATAACTATTTATTTCTTAAATTTTTTACCAGTCAAAGTTTCACTGAATTAAAATTTAAAATAACGTATTCGATGAATCCATGTCACGTAGGAATAATACCACTACGAATAATAGTAAAAAGCAATATATCATTCGAAGATTTCAATTTTTTATATCTTTTTCGATTTTAGTGAAGTTTGATACTGTGAAAAAATTATTCAGTTGGTAATAAATAATCACTTTAAAACATCAAAATTAAAGAAAATTTATTCAGCTTATTTCAGAAAAGTTTAAATATATTTGTGAAAATTGAACAAACTTTGAAAAAAAGTACATATTGAAAATAAAGGTATTATAGAAATAAACTTTCATTAAATAAATTTATTTAATTATTATTTATTTATTATTTATTTATGTTTATTCTACATTTTTCAGAAAATTTGAGTTATTTAGAACATTTTAAAGTATTCCAGGAAAAATAAAAATATATTCGTAAATAATGTAACTGGAATAAAGGAATTTTAAAAATTCACAAACTTTTATTATACAAATTATGACCAATAGTAAATTACATAAAATTGAAATAAATGATAAATTTATCTTACTAAATTAAAATAAATTACAATTAAATCTTCATGTAATTTAATATTGTGCATAAATCAGGTAATAATTATTTAATTGATTTATAACGTAAAAAGTAATAAACTATAATTTTCATTTAGACATTGAAATCATTTTTATGCTACTTTTTATTTTTAATTTTCTCTTTCAAACTAATCTTGCATACTAATTTCAGAAAAAATTAAAACACAATAACATATAAATTTAAAAATTAAATGCAGATACATATTTTACAACATCAGAATAATTTGAAAAATTATATGATTGAAATAGGGATTTTTTAATATAAATAAACTTTCGTTATGAAAATTATATCCAGTATTCAACTGTATAGTCTTCAAATAAATATTTAATTTATTTCACTAATTTTAGGAGACTAAATTTTAATCTTTATTTAATTCAATAATTTGAAAAAATTATTCAGCTAATAATTAATTAATTGTTTCACAATATGAAGAGAATTAACCTATAACTTTCATTGAAGCATTCATATTATCTTTATTTATTACCTTTTTCAAATTTAACCTTTCATTTCTTAAAATTTAATTTATTAATAAAATTTTACACCAACCATAAATTATAAGTTTCAATAAAATCACTTAACACTTAATCAGTTCAAAACATAAAAAACATTAAACAATCATTTTCATAAAATCATGCTAATAATTTTTACTTTTAATTTTTTCTATAATTTTGAAGCAGCATTTCTAAAAGTTTAATTGATCAATAAGCTTTGAAACTAATTTCGAAAAAATTAAAATTATTCAATTGTAATTTTAAAAATTGAATTTAGTATTCGTAAGAGAAAATAAACTTTTATTGCAAAAGTAATACCTAATATTGAATTAAATAATCTGAAAGTAAATAATCAATTTATGTTACTTAAATTTAAACATCTTAAATTAAATCTTCATGTAATTCAACATTATTGTCAAAATTAATCAATTACAAATTAATTAAATATTTCACGACATAAAGAGCCTCAAGCAATTCTTTTAATTGAAAAAATCAAATTTTTTTTTATTTCATATATTTTTTTGAAATTTTTATTTTATTTTCTGAATATATTTATTTCTTTTGAAATAATTCTAGAAATTTCCTTTAAAAATTATTTTCGTTATAAAATTTAAATAATATTCACTTTAAATATTATTACAATTTGAGCTTGTCTTTGTTTAACTTTAATTAATTATAAGCTTTGAACTAATTCCAGAAAATATACATTTTATGAGCATCCGTCAATAATTATTTAATGGGTAAAGAAGATAAAAATCTTTTAATAATTAATTTTACTAAAATGTATGTACATATAGTTTTAAAAATTGAATTCATATACTCATTTTCTAACATCGCAAACATTAGAAAAAATTATTGTAATGGAGATATTAAAAAAAAGTTATTATAAAAATAATAGCTAATATTTAATTGCATAAAATTAATGCAAAAAATAAATTTGCGTGCCTTAATTAAAAACAATTTATGTTCAGTTTTTTTTAAACAAAAATCAACTAGTCAATAGTTAGTTATTCAGTTCATAATATAAAAAGCAGTAATAACTTATTTTGATTGAAATGCCGAAAAAATTTTTACCCCATATTTTGCTGAAAACTCGAAATATTATTATTCTTCTTAAATAATTTAATAAAAACTTAAAACACATTAAAATATAATTTTTAATATGTAATTCGGATAATTATTTCGAAACAGCGAAGACATTTTCTAAATTATAAAATTGGAATAGGGGTATTTAAATATAGAAAAACTTTTATTATAAAAACCATATCCCTTCTTAAATAACATAACCTGAAAGGTAATTGTAAATCTATTTTCTTAATTAAACAATATTTAACTTAAATCTTTATGTAACTAAGTATTATAAACAAAATAATCATCTGATAATAATTATCCAATGAGTAACATAAAAAGCATTAAATGTATTACTTTCATTGAATCATTCAAATAATTTTTATTTTACATATATTTTTTTCTTAATTTGCACTTTCCTTTCTATCACTTGGATCCAGTAATCAAGTTAAAACTAATTAATAAGTTTACAACATAAAAAAGCATCAGAGAATTATTTTCATTAAAAAATGTAAACGATTCTTATTTTATATTTTACTTAAAACATAAAATTGAATTTTTTAAATATTTCAAATATTTTTTTTCAGTTCACGTTTTAAACTAGTTCTAATCTATCTAATCCAATTCCAATCAATCTAAAAATTCTATAAACCCTTCCTCGCAGT